>VWPU01002012.1:0-96880 GCA_013398955.1 Callaeas wilsoni | reverse complement strand
CCCCGCTCCCCCAGCCCTCCCCAGTCCTCTCCTGTCTCACACGGGTCTGCCTGATGACAGCAAAGCTCAGGAATGAATAGTTAGCAAGTAGTTCAACAGCAAACCCTTATCAACAGTAATGAGGCATTTGCGATAATCGAGTGATGAAATGTAAATGGGCAGTAATGAGCACAATTACATCCGCTGGGGAACCATCAAAGCTGCTTCTTTCCTCGCAGATAGATGAGCTCTCTCACTGTCGCTGCCCATTGCTGCCTCCGCTCTGAGCATGGCATGGATGCGGGGACCGGTGGGAAGGGAGGTGGCACTGGGAAGAGCAGGATCTGCCGATGCCTGGATGGAAGAGCCTGCTGTCCATATAGAAGCCGGGCTCCCTCTGTGCTTATTCCACCTTTAATAGTTAGCCTTCGCCTCCTTCCCCCCCACCCTCCCTCCGCCCTCTCCTCTCTCCCGGTCCTTAGGGATGATTTGATTTGCTGCAATGTTTGAAAACTGCCTCATTGTGCTAACAAGATTAACTCGAGCCTATGTCTGTTTGATACACTGGAAATGTGCAGGGTGACTCAGACTGGCTTTCAGCTGGAAAGAGCCAAGAAATGGGACGGTTGCCAGGGAACAGGCCCGACGGCAGATTATGTCATCCTCGCCAGCAAGGGACCAGTGGGGAAGAACACCGACATGTTCAGGAAAGGGGGAAACTCGGCGTTTCCGTAATCCAGCCAGGAAACATTAACAGATCCCAGAAACTGCTCACCCAGAAATAAACACATCAAACTGCGTAATCTGGCCCAGTTACTCAGTTTATCTTGGATAATTTATGCAACAAAATAGTGCTGGAGAAAAGGCAAAGACCCAACGTTAAAAAGTTGAGTTGCAAAGAAACCCATGTGGAAAATACTCTTGTGCCTGCTGTGTGTTCACCAAACTGCTCTTTACTCTTTATTTCCTGGGTCTCACAGGTTTTAACTGTGGCATATAACCTAAATGCCAATGTCTTTATTTCCCTGTTTCCCACATTATCAATGGGGAAATATCACAGGAGTTTAAGAAGTGACCAGCTGAGGAAGGCTTATCAGTTGTGACTTCTTTTTCTTCAAAGTCACAATAAAGCTTCTGGTGTACCTAAGCTCTGACAGGATGGCCAAAGTTACATTTCTGATACTTGCTTGTATTAAAATCCTCTTTAATAATGCATTCATTATATCCTATGAAGAATTCCTGTGCAGACAAATCTCCTCCCTGTGGATCACACTCTTGAAAGCCAGGCGTAGTGCAGATGGCCTGTGAAGAGCACACGGCAGAACTTTTGACCCTAGGCAAATCTGCAGAGAAGAGTGGGTGTCATATTCAGCATGGACAGAAACATGCCAGCCCACTGCAGGTGTAGAAAGGGGCCACTGGCAGATCTGAGGCAGGCAAGAGAAGTTCACCAGCGACTGTGAACTGAATTTATACACTGAAAAGATGTGGGTCTCATTTACAATGACTGAAAAGGGCAGGCTGTGTACTTTCTGTTTTAAAAGCATACACATTTTGCATAATTTAAATTGCTGCAAAGTCTCTGGGATGACTAGAAAGTCTTACGAAACTGAATAGTAAAGCATGCAGTAGAACAAACTAATACTGGTGGATAGGGAGTAACGAAGTAGGAAAGGGTGAATCTTTGGATTGTAATAGGTAGCATCTGAATGAAAACAAGGTTTGTGAACAGACAATACAAGCCAGAGAGCAACAGGCTCAGGGGCAGGAAAAAAAACTTGAGAGGAGATTGGCAATATTCACTAAATGTTTTCAAACAAAGTTAGGGTAGCAGATTAAAGCTGAACATTCTGAAGGCAACAAGAATGAAACAGTTTTCAAGTACAACTGAGTTTTTCTCTCAGTTCTCCCTTTCCAGCTCTCAGAATGTGTCACTTTGTGGCAATGTATTCCATCAGTTACCACTTGTGCCATACAAGATGGCCACAAATTGAGCCAGGAGACATGTAGATTGGATATTAGGAAAAGATTCTTCAAGGAAAGGGTTGCCAAGCTTTGGAAAAGGCTTCCCAGGAAAGTGGTTGAGTCACCAGCCCTGATGATATTTAAAAGACGTGTGGATGTGGCACTGAGGGACATGGTTCAATGGTGACTTGGTAATGCCAGGTAAACAGTTGGATTCCATGATCTTAGAGATCTTTTCCAACCTACATGATTCTATGATTCTAAGAAATACTCTCTCTCATCACACTTTAATCTGCTGCCTTCTAATTCCAGAGAGCATTCCCCTCTTTCTGTGTCCGAAGTGGCTCCTAACGACCAACCACTGTGCAGAAACCACATGAGCAATCCAAATCTTGGCAAATTAATTGCATCAAATCATCTGGGGACTAATTACATCGTTGCTGCATCTGGAAATAGGTGACCAATGCATGGGTTTAGGAAAGATGCCACAGATAATGTAGCCTGGTGTGGTAGTTCACCCACCCACCTGTTCTCAAGCCAGCAAGCAGCTCAACACTGGACAGTCAGAGGGATCAGGATGGTCACCCTTGCTGGCTGCCACAGAAGATCCTCATGATGTCCTAATGAGTTACTTAATATTATGGACTTCTATCACCTCCAGTGTTTTTAACTGCACTATTTTTGATGCACGATGCATTTAGAAATACACTAGCATCTTTTATTTGTTAGAGATGTGATAGCTGTTAAATTGTATTAGTTATTGACCTTAGCAGCAATAAACTGTAGCAAGAGTAGTCTATGGTAAACACTGCTAAATCATAATCAGCTGGCATAATGCTGGTGTTTCTGACCATTTGTACCATGCTCTGCAAAGTGCATTTGATCACAGTACATAAAAGTGTGAGAGTACTGTACACAGTTTTGGAATGGACTGGGTTTAAAGACATATTCAACCAATTTATCATTTAACTTACAGCTTCACAAAAGCTATTAAACAACACGGTGAGCCTGGAGGCCACACATATGCTACCGCCCTGGAAATGTAAAGAAGTTCATTTGAATCTCTTAATAATGACCTTGACCTATCGAACAAGGTGTACTTATTGTCAACAATTCATCTCACTCTTGACCCTGGCAAAATGCCTAACCTTTGAATACTTCTGGTGGGGGAGGAAAGGCTTGGGGTGTTTTTTTCTTTCCCCTGGTGAAATGGGCCAATTTTTTTCCCTGTTTAGCAAAATCTGGAACACAGATCATTAGAATGCTTTTGGCAGCTAATTTGAACATCAGTGACTCAACTTTGAGAAGGAAGCCTTTTTCTGCCCTAAAGAATCTCAGAGAGTTTTCAGACTACAGTAATTGAAAAATCCCTAAACACTCACTCACAGAGGAGATACACATTACTGCAGGAACAGTCTACAAATTGTAAAGTATTCAATTTACATTCTCAGTACCTCAGGGCAGTTGTGAAGAATTTATATCTTCAGAAACCTTTGAACTAACAAAAGATAACATTTCACAGCAAAGTCTACTTGCATAAAAGTTTTTTAACTCACTTCATTCTTATTCTGAAGGAAGTGTCTTTTGCACTTCTGGAACCACAGCTCAACACAGGTATCTGAGATGTTAAAAAGGAGATGGAAATGGAAATAGAGGTGTTAAAAAAATTTAATGGACATCCTGCATCTCATTTAGAACATGAGTTCATTATTCACCAGTCCACACATGATGTATTCTTGCTCTGAACTTGATGTCTTTTTAAATGATACTTCGGTTTGATCAATGTGCAAAGATTCTTAGTTATATTAAGGCCCTTTATGCAAAGGGCTTTATAATGTGCAGTGAAGTGGCACAGCTACACCCTGGGTGAGGGCAACCTACACCTCGAAGAGAGCAAGAGGACATCTTTGTGTCCCTGCGAGCATCATCAGCTGTAGTGCCACATCTAACGCAGCACACTGGATATATCGCCCCTCTGTTTGCACTGGGTCTTCATCTGCTTGGAGACATTACATTTAAAAACAAATTTTGATGACACTTCAAACTGAAGGGACAGTTTTTCTCTTTACAAAGTTTTGTGTTTTGGTTTTTTTTTAACTAGGGTCACTACATAGATTATATCGCTTGGATCTCTGTCAGCAAAGCAACATATGCAGAGGTTGCATTGTGAACCACATGAAAACTTGTGTGTTAATTTAGGTACCTCAAAGTACCTCAAAGGATTAATGGAATACCTTTAAGAGCACAATTTTAATGTTGTGCTCAAGCCACACAGAAGTGAGGGTTAAATCCAGCTAACACCTGAGTCAAGAAGAAGAAGAAGACAGAGACTGATGAGTCTTAAGGGTTCAAGCTCACAGAATCAGGCCCTGTTTATGTAGAGAAAATTGGTAATAGATACAGGCATTGCATTTGCTAGCTAGGAAATGATCTTTCTCTTCCTCTGCCCCTTTTCTTGATCAAAGAACACTCAACATAATTACCAATCTAATGACATCCTTTTGCTTGACTTTTTTTTTCTAATTTCTACAGAAAAAAGAGAAGAGAGGAAGGACAGAAAAAAATTTGCTTCAAGCCAACCTTAAATCTGTGATTACCATATTCATGTCCAACACTAAGCATTATGTGGAAACATTAATGAAAGTCTTAAAATACAATCATTGGTTAAAGTTTTTTTCCCCTTCTCTATAAAGAAATTGATAAATGTTTCTATTAACTAATAACCCAGGAATCAACAGTCTTATAAAACTGGTTTATTCAGCCCAGAAAATTAGGCAATCCATCATGACTGATTTGCTCACATTTTCCCCTGCAAATAAGTGAGATGAAAACTTTAAAACCAATAAGATAATGCACTTAACAAATTCAGCTGAGAGAGATGGATAAACTAAGATGCCACTGGCATCAGTTAAGGAAAATCTGTCGTGTTTCCAATTATTTGAGCAGATTTTGTATCCCAATTTGCTGCCAGACTGCCTGCATCCCCCACTCCCCTCTTTCAAACCAAATCATCTGATCTTAAATCAGAACAAGCTCATCATATCACACTATGGAAGGCCAACAGGGGATAAATGACACCAGATGTTATATGAGTTTTCTTTTAGGCTTTCATTTCAGACTTACTGCATTCCCCATGCTGCTTTTTACTTGTCAAAAACTAAAATGTGCTTTGATAGATAACAACCCTATTTTCTTCACTGCCTGAGCTTAGAGAATACCATTAAGTATTGATATTGATGGTGCTTAACTAGGGAATGCAACCTGGGACCACAGAAAGCAGGATCCTGGGATCCTGAGATATCTTTTGGTCCCACAGATGCATTTTCTGTGAGTCCCAGGGTTTTTCTGTTGTTGCTGCTGGGGGTGGTGTCGGGATACACGCTGTGTGATTTTACAACACAAAATGTGAGCACTCAGACAGACAGGAAGAGCAAGGAGGGGCAGGCAGGCTCAGAAACATAACTCTTAGGCCCATCTGCTGCTGCTGTCTGAGCTGCTGAGGGAGTTGCTATCATATCGAAAGATTAACAATGAACTTCTGAAACTGAACTGAGGCCCGCTGGTGCAAAATCCAAGGCACATCATTTTAATTTGCTTTGCTTATGGTCTTCCAGAGTCATTGTCTGTGCCCAGACCAGTAGTGAAAAAGACTGGGAAATGGCAGAAACAAAGAATAGCAAGGGGAGAACGAGGCATGCAGAGGAGATGGCACACATGGCTGCAGGGCACATGGTACCCAACCAGCCTAGGTCTGAGCAGAGAAGCTTCTCTGTAAGGGAGAAACCTGATGATTCTACCAAGGTGTGGGCATTTTAAAAGCCAGCTGGGCCATGCGACGTACTAGCTGTGTTCCCAGGCTTAAAATGGCTGGCTAGTGCTGCAAAGAACCTGATATAAGGAAAATGTGAACCACCTTGGTAAAGGGCAAAGAAATAAATTAATATATGTCAGTCTCAATTGTGAAGGAAAAGCCATTTCTTTCATTAGAGTCATAAATGATTGTCTTTAGGTACTTTTATAAAGCTACATCAGCCTTTCGCAATTGCCACAAATATTTTCTTAAGAAAATCCCTAAATACGGAATGCATTTTAACTCTCAAACCCACAGTGACAGGTGACAGCACATCATAGTGGTGTTTCCCATGAAGATGATACAGATCTCTTGCAGCTGGCCAGGTGTGTATGTTTTTATGGAGGCACTACCATGGCTTCAAATACTTCAGTCTCCTGCCTGGGAGTAGCTTGCTTGTCTCATGGGTGCGAGAGCTGGCAGCTTGACCTCATTCCGATACGCCTTGCAGGTGCAGTGAGGGAGAATATTCACACATGCTCTGACTGCAGCTGATGACAAGCAGCTTGCTCCACAGTGCGCTGAAGCCAACAGGGTTAAGCCTCGAGAGCAAAGGAAGAGATAAGGGTGCAATCAGCATGAATGACAGCAGCAGAAGCTCTCCTGTATAGGCCAGAAACGCTCAGTCACAGATTCTGAAGCAGAGTTGAACTCCATTTAAACATCAGAATAACTTTCACCCCTCACCCCTTTCTGCTGCACTGGTGCTCTGCTGCTGCCTGTACATTTCTGCCATGATGAGTCCACTTACTACCACTGATAGCATCACCTTTGCAACTCATGCAAAACATGCTTGGTGAACAAAATACACTAGTAAGCCAGCAGCTGTCAGAAACCATGACTTACGGCATTAAACAGCATCAGTTTTGTTTGGCTGACACTCTGCAATATCTACCTACCACAGCACCACTTGATGCTAAGAATGAGCTGGCCTCAGCTCCCATCTCAGCAAACCTTTACAGGAAAGTAGAAATCCTCACCAACAGCCTTGTGCAAAGAAGTGATAACGCAGAACACTCAGGGAATGGGGAAGAGGCCTGGCAGCAGATACATCAATATGTTTAGGCACATCAGTCTAGAGATCAGTGCCCTTTGGAGCCTGCTTTCATTCAAATACCTAGGCGAAACACAATGTGAGGAAAGGAGACAACAACAACTCCTAAGTCTGTTGTGACAACAAATGAAACATCACTGAATAACTCACAGCAACAGCATTGTGCCAGACTTGTCTTACCTTAGCCATTTGCACCACTGTACAACATCTAGTGGTAAGCAGCAGCTTGAGCTGGTATCTTTATGCTCCCCTCCTAGCATTTTTCAGTTTGAAGATGAGCATCATATCGCTAGTTTGTCCAGTTTCTTAAGTGTATTTGATGTCTTTCAGAGAAAACTAGCAGAATAGGGTGGAAGGTGACAAGTTGACTACTACACTAAAGCAATTAAAAGTAGAGGTTATTTAGATAAAATGATGACAAAATCCATCATCTGTTAAAAGTATTGTCCCCCCAAAAGATGGTGGAATAACCTTTTCATCCTTTCTAAACGTCTGATATAAACACAGCCAGATATGCTAGGTAGCAGATGAAAGGAAAGATCTCCCATCCTCCCATGCTCTCTCAATGCTAATTTATCATCCTTCCAAGCATTTGCTCACAGGCCCTGTGGAAGAGGGACAAATTGCTACTTTTGGATCCATGGTTACAAGAGGAAAAACCCTGTGGCTCAGCAATCCTCCAGCATCATCAGGAAGGGTCATCCCTACTGATATCGTCCTATTTCCATCACCAGAAATACAAAACCTGTGGCCCCCTAGCAACCAAGTTAAGTGTGATTCAGAATGGGCTGTGGTGGGGAGACGCACAAGAGATGCCACGTCTCCTTCCCCTCCATGTCAGGACAGAACAAAACGGGCTTGGAAATGGATTGTCCCCCACACAGGCACTTGGTGTTTTCAGCCAACCTGAGCTGGCTCTCTCGGCATCTCTGGACAGCATTCCTGTAAGGATTTTCTCTGTGTATGAATTTCTCCGGTGGAAATTTTTGCCTAAAATGGAGATTTTAAGTGAAATTGGAAAAAAATATCTGTGGAAGTGTTTCTGGAATTTCTGTTGGTGGACAGCTCATCCCTCAAACCAGGAAACAAGATTGACCCTTGTAACAGTGAAGTCAAAGCAGTCTGAACTGCAGTAGCAAATGCTGACAACAGACCGCTCTCAACCAAACTGCAGGCTGAATATTACAAACAGAAATTAGGCAGCTAACACTTTGGCATGACGAATTGATTTAAGAAAATCAACACTCTGCTGACATATAAGTCATGAAAGAAGAGCAAAAGTAATCAAATCAATGGCTTTTTTCACTGTATAATATTCAGCACAGCTAAATCCCACCTATCCCTTGCTTAGGCCACCAGAACAGTGGGATCTTCATGTTCTGTCACTGGCCTGCCTGCCTGTGGGAGTAAGCTCCTAATTTAGCTATTGCATACATTGTGCTCTTACTGCAGAATTATTTCCTTTTACATTTTCTCTTACCTAAGACATGCCATTTTCTGGACTGAAGAGAAAAGAAACAACACTGAAATACTCCCAGCAGTAACCCTCTTAAAATAAAAGTCTGACAACTAACAGCAGCCGCACAGGTATCTTTGGAGATCACAGGAGCAACTCCAAATTTCCCAGCATACAATTGTGTGAGTGTTTGCCTCCTCATATCTTTCCAGTTGAGAATGAGGAAGCCAAGTAACGGGATTTGAATGCATATTGGCTTGCTGCCTCTGCTGTTTTGATTTGCAGACTGGCCAAGCAGAACGCAATTAGTGGTTATTGACACCTTTACAGGAAGCACTCATAAGGGAAATGGGAAATTGAAAATGTCCTTTAAAAGATGGAAGCAAAATACTGTATCAAAGCTTGCTGGTAAATAAGACGAGCCCAGAAAAGTGCTCAGTCAGAATATTTGTATTTCTGTATCATTTAGGAAAATCCTATTATGGCTTTAGCCACAGAGACATCCCTGGTGTGCAAGATAGAGGCAGTTCATAAAATACATAGCATTTTCAGCTTGAAAATAGGGCAACCTATTGCTTTCTGTAGATGGCTATGTTACACCCCAGTTCCCATCAATAGAACATAATCTCATTGCAGCAGGCAATACTCAATATCAATGAAACACTGGTATTGTAGGCATTTGCAGACTGCCAGTACCTAAAGGACAGAAAGACTTTGTGTTTTTACAAGGGCCAATATCTCTGGAACACATTTACGAAACAAGGCAGCACACCAAGGAGGCAAATGAGTTATATGCGTGTGTCCACAGAGCTGTCTGCAGGCGTTTGTTTGCTCTTTCTCCCTTCTCTTTCTCTCCCTCTCTTCTGGTACTTTGCACCGTCCCTACCTTACATTCTCTAAGTTTCACTAGCAATGTCAGTTATGCAATTAGTCCCCTGCCAATTAATGCCAAATTAGATGCCTGCTGTCAGCGTTCCCTAGCTCTGACAGAGTGTATGGTAATAATCTGTAACCAGGATAATGCTCTAAGGAGTCTGCATTGTTCTCTGGATGGGGGGAAAAAAAAGAAAGGAAAGAAAAAGAGAAAGAAAAAGTGTGGTGCACGTCCACTTATGCCATCAGCAGTCAGTGCAAAAATAAAATAAGTTTTGTTGTGCAGTTATCCAATGATTAAAATATAATAGGCTAATGAGATTACAAAGCTGATTGTGAACAAGACCAATTGTGTTAATTGGAGGCTCCTGAATGGCAATTTGAGCTGCTGCTGCTGAGTTTTGAAATATAATCAGTTTTACTAATTTTATCTGATTTCTTAATGAAGCTTGCCTTGAGCAATTGTTCTATGTGTTCTTTAGCAAACAGCATGTGTCATAACTGCTGACATTAATCTTGATTACTTTAGTTAAAATAAATAGTTATACTTGGGTGCCTTTCAGAAAATACATCAGAGCAAATTTAATGTTAGGAAGAGATGAAGTTTTACTTATATTTGTTGTTTTTCCTATATTGTATTTGCCGAGTCCCAACTGTGGAACATCTTTCTTGCGTGACCTGATCTCTTTCTGACTCTCCTATCTTTCGCCCGCCCTTCAGAAAACATTTTTTACTTCCACAGAAAGAAGGCTAAAAAAAAAGCTTTTTCATGCATGAATCTCAAAATTGGCACACATATTCTCACCACCTCATGGTCCAGCTGCCAGTACTAACACTCGAGCCTTATAGGAATGCTCTCTCTCATATAGCTTAT
This sequence comes from Callaeas wilsoni, assembly GCA_013398955.1. NCBI lineage: Eukaryota > Metazoa > Chordata > Aves > Passeriformes > Callaeidae > Callaeas > Callaeas wilsoni. The sequence continues at coordinate 86,829 of VWPU01002012.1, read as the reverse complement.
TTATTTTTATGGAGGATTAATATACTTAGGATGGCTCTTTGGAGTTTTCACGGTGAATTTGGTGGGATGCTGTACCATACTGCTGCTTACAAAGGGACACATAAACATTAGCAAAAATAAACAGTAGAAAAAGGAAATGGAAATATAAGTGCAGTCTGAATTAATGGTAAACATAGCTAAAGATTGTTCATATTTCAGAACTCCTATTATATTATGGCCTTGCCTTTACAGGGATAATCCTTTCGTAATTAAGATAATGGCTAACTGGCCTGATAGGTATTATACGTCTTTTTGTGCCAGTATGTTTATATGACAACATAATTTGCATGTACTTATTACTGAACTATAAAATCTGTGGATTTTATATGTAGTTACATTGATTAGGTACTTGGATGAGAAATAGAAACCATTTGGGGAAAGATGATATAAGATATATTAAACATTTATTTCACCCACTCTTTATAGCCAGCACTGGTTTGTTAAATTAAAAGTGTTTAGTCTGGCCTGGATAGTAATCTATGTCCAATTCAGATCTAATTATCTGAATCTAAATATGTATAATAAACAGTCTAGCTTTTAATCCATATGCAAGTAGCAATCTCTTTAGTCATGAGGTTTTAGAAAGAATTTAGGTGTATTTTCTCTAAGACACATTTTCAGGAACAGGGGAAGGTCATGGCCAGCACTGCAAGGATGGAAAGCAGCTTCAACGCAGCACTGCCAAGGACCACTCTGAGTACCAAAGAGCAGCAGCATTTTCTACTCACAGACATAATGGGTGAAAGTCCAGATTTCCCATTTAAACCCTGCTTCCACAGTGCTTAAATTCACTTCTGCTTTAAACACCACAGGTAGAAAAGATGTTATCTTTTTATGCATGACTTTGACTTTTATGGAGAAGCTGACACCTGACATTCAGTGTTTTCACTCACTGCCCCTGAAAGTACTGCCTTTTATTTAAAACCACTCCCTGTGCTGCTTAAAAATAGAGCCCAAAATTTCAGGGAGGAAAATATCTCCAACAAACCATAAGGTGTTTCCAGAATGACCTTTCCTTGAAATAACTGCAATTCGTAATCATGATTCATAACCGTGGTTCAGACCCTTACTCAGAAGGCAGTGTCCCCATCAGCCCAGGTCCCTCAAACACCAAACAACCTTTTCCAGACACGTTTTAAGTCTCCGGTGAGTAGGCTCATGGCTTCCTTAGAAGGCCTGCTTCACTTAATGAGTACAAAATCTATGTGAATTTGAATTTGTGTATTCTCGCTTCTGCTTAATAAATATGAAAATTTATATTTAATGAGAATCTGCTTTTACTCCTCTCTGCCTTCCTTAATGAGAGCTAATTGAATACAACAATCTTCATTTGGCAGGACACATCACGAGGGCTTGTCTATACTTAGAAATTTACTGAGAAAACTAATCTGAAATGGTTGAGAAATATCCCTACAGCTTTTCTGCCCAAATAGCTGTTTCAGAGCAATTATTTCAAATGAGCTATTTTTGTAAATTTCAAGTGTATACAAGTCTCCAATCTAATATCTGGCTGGCATTACATGCCCAACTAGTTTTCATGGATCAACTTAATTGATTTGGTGAGTAAGTCACACTGTAGGAACAAAAAAAAAAAAGAAAAGGTAACTTTGACTCTGATTTGCCTTTGTGCTAATGCATGACATGATAAAAAAAGAACATTACTGTCAGTGATAATTTAACTATATATTACCTGGATATTGATTCTACAGTACCAGGGGCAAATTCTAGCCCCTATACTTTCAAAGGTACCATAGTGGCTAATTTTTATTGAAATCTTTCACCTTTTCATTTCTGATTTGGACTCGATAATTTATTTTTCAAGTGTTTTCCCTGCAATTTAGAGACAGCTAGGCTGCTGTAACTTTCAGAGGTACATTAGTGTGTGATAAGCCTTATTTTAGGTCCTTGCTGTGCTTAGTCTAAGAATGGCTACGATGTTCCAAAGCTCACCAGCATTTCTTTGGGGTCTGGCAGCGCACCAAAACAGCAGATTCTGCTAAAACAGCCTGGATTCAGCAGACGTGGATTGATCCTTCCTTGTTCTGTGTGAGAACCATTTCCCTCAGCATGACCACTGCTTTAATCTTGTATTTTAAACATAAACAGAATGGCAGATTTTACACTATAATCTGCTAGGCACAGCAGCCTTTTAGAAGAATGAATCATTAACCTAGAAGCTATGTTTAAGTAAAAAGGACAGACAACAAGAAAGGGGAAGAGAAGGAGAGGGAGAGAGATTGGTTTTGTTCTTGATTTAACACATAACTGTGATCCACTCGCCTCTAAAATGCATTGCTGGAGAGGAAATAAACCTCACTATAAGCAGGGCAGGAAAAGGTGTCAGTACAAAAGAGCTGGAGGAACATGGGGAGAAAGGGGGAGGAAAAATGAATTTTAAAATTTTCTCTCCTGCTGCATTTTTGGAATGTAACACATAATTTTATGGTAGCAATGTTATTGTTGCCATGCTGGTGTAAAGAGGCAGAAAAGAAGTCATGTTGAGAAAGGCAATGTCTCATTAGAGCAACTGATACAAGTGGGAAAAAACAAAGAAGAGGAAGCAAAGATATTCTGGTTTTCCTTGTATTCAAGTCGAGCCGTTAAATAAAAACTTTCATTCCAGTACAATGCCAGGTCATTTCTTTTTAAAGGATAACTAATCTGCACCTAACACTGATATATTAAACAATTTTCAGAGGGAGAGTTTCTAAGACACTTTCTCATTTATACTACTCTCCATCTTGCATCGGGCTGGACAGATTAAATGTAATTTGCACCCTTGTTCAAGTTTATTTTACATAGCAATGTTATTAGTGTAAGCAAGAATCAGACCCTTTGCTCTGAAACTATTCCTGAAGGCGTCTTAGAGACTCAAATGCGAAACTGATACTACTCATTTACTGTCTCCTTTAATAAATTTTCCTCTAATTTATGAGCACAAACGTGTGTAAATGTATTGACATCACAGGCACATAGGTGGACCAGGAGAATCTCTGTTAGCATTGCTATAAGGTATGCATATTTGCTTACACGTGAAGCTTTCCTCTTCCTTGATTACAACAAGAAGGGTGTTAGACTGACCCATTATTATCTTTAACGTTTTGACCGTGTGTTGCATTTTCAAATTTGACCCATTAAGAAGAAAGCATGGAAAAAAAGGAGGATTTTCAACTTGTGGTTGGGGTATTTTCCAGCATATTACTTACATCCTTTGTGTAACTTGAACTTGTGCTGCCCAGTTGTTCACTGCAGTTGGTATTCCCAAATGCACATGCAGCCCATGTGAACAGCAGGTTTTCTCAGCCATTTCCTGGGAATTGTTTTATCCACCTGAGTCACCAGAAATGACTGAGGTAGATCAAAGTAGGGAGAGAGTGAGGTCATCCACTTGGGTGGCTGCTCTCATGTGTCCTAATATAATTTGATGGTGCAGTGAAAGAACATGTTACTGTGATGGGATGCATCAAAAGGAAGAGAAATATGTTTTAAGGGAGATGTTGTCACCAGAAAAGCTTAGGCATAGCCAAGTGCATGTATATACATGGAGCTACCTGAAGAAATGTCCATGGCCGTCTATAATTGGCATCCTGCTGATCTGCCTGTGATGGAGGACCATCATCAGATGGATTTCCTATTTGCTTGGGAGAATGAGCAATAACTCCTTTTTTTGTATTCTTCATTCAAACTAAGGCATTTGTAAACAAGAAGAAAACTCAGACCAGATGGGATCTTACTTTTCATAATTCAAAGGCCAAATTGTTATTTAATCCTTCCAAATTGATTTACTGTGTTAGGCATCTCTTCTGTTGCTAATGATAGGAACTGAAGAATTTGGGTTTTACCACCCCATCCCAGAACATGGACTGGCTTATCTCCCAGTTCTTATAACTTCTTCCACATGAACAAAGATGAAGCCACAGATCAACCATATTCTGGTTGTTAGAAGTCTTTCACAAGATGACATGCGTGCCTTTACCTTCCTATCCTCCTTCAAGGTACCTCTACATTTTAGAAAAAAAAGGTGGCATTATGATCCTTTCCTCTAAATCTTCAGAATTACTTTTTTTAAATGCTGCAACACTTGTACTTCTGAGATGCTTTGCTAACCTTTTCCTTTTTATCCTTAATTTCTCAAATGGATCTGATGAAAACAGACAGCTGTTATTTTTTCAGGCAATATTTACTTAAATTATGTCGTATAGTCTACATTTAGATTTTTCTTTCAGAAGAAAATATTGCCTCAGTCTGTATCTACATATAGGTAAATTGTCTTTTTAATTAGATTATTTGTTTTTTCTATAGCTAGTATTTCTATCTTTCCACATTGTTTTTTATACTTCAGTTTCTTTTTATTAAGTTTTTTAACATATTTTTTATGCATGACTGTGGCTTCCTCTGTAAGCTTTCAATATAAAAAGGAAGCTTATTATACAACAAAGAAGGATTAGCTAATTTCACAAAACAAAAGGGAAAAAACCCCAAAAGATTAAGGTGGGCACAAAGTTTAAAATTTGCCTATAAATGCAGTCTAGCACTTACAGAGACACATAGTTTTAACAGTATGAATAATGCCACTGAAATCTAGGACAGTGGAGCTGTGTTGAGAACATTTTTTAAGCACTGTTGTGACTGACTGGGGTAGTAACAAGTTTTGCATTCAAGCACAACGGGACTAACAACCATGGGTAAGGAAAAAAGTAGACGAAAGAGCTATCCTGGGTTGTCTGTAGAGTGATTTTATTCCTGCTGCCTTCTCTCAGCTGGACCAACTGTAGTCAAGGCACAGTACCGCAGCAGAAGAATGCTGAGAGACACCTTGCTGGGCACCCAGCTTGAGACCTTGGTGCAGCCAGCATCACTCAGGTTGCTTTCTTACCTTCCTTTCCCTCCAGAGCTAAATCAAAACCGCACAGAATCAGGGAAAGATTAACACATTTGGAGCTTGGGAGCAGAAAGACTGGCTTGTTCTTGTTGATGATGCTTGCCTGGTTGTGATTTGGAACACAAGAGAGGTACCCAGGTAGGTTTTTTAAGGACATGCGAAGCATGAAGGGTTGCCAGGCTTCAACCTTCCTTATGGCATTATGTGAAAGTCTGTGTAATTCCTTGAAGAAAAATATATGCAGAGGTCATAACAGTTTTTCAGCAGGTGAAACCTGCTTGCTGTCCTCTAAACAGTTACATTTGGAGGAGGATTTTTGATGAATATCTAAATGAAGTATGGAAAAGTTCACAGGCTGTTCATAGGTAAACCATGAGGACAGGTGGGTACAGAGATTAATCCAAAGGTACGATCTGGTGGCAAAGTAAAAGGCAAGAGTTTTCCATAGACTCTCTAGAGGAGACCCCAAAGTTATCCTTTGTCTTTCTTCCAGAAGAACTTGTGATCTTGTGGAAAAGTAATAAAAAATTAACAGTTCTTTCTCTCAACATCCTATAATCGAAAGCTACCTGTCACCTCAATGCTGCACAGATCTACTAGATCCCTGTGTGTTTAAAATGCTTATGTATTTTACTGCTGCTAACCTCTTTCAGTTAGTTTGGGGAGCCAGCAGGATTATTGGCCTTGTGGAAGAACAGAGCTGCTAATTTAATTCCCCTCCAAACTTTTGCCATACTTCTAATGTGCATACAGGAGAGAACACCTTTTACCTTTCAGATTTCAAGCCAAATGTAATAATTGACCTGTTTTCCTGACACGGAAAAGCTGAATCCATATATTTCCTATCTTATTCATTCTGTGCCATCTCTTTTGATTTAAAGAAAGTTTGCAGTAACAGGAACTAATGCAAATTCTTTTGCCTTTTGATAAATACAGTAATCCTCTATTTTCAGACAACAACTTTCAGACCTGCATACTTCACACTTGAGTAATAAAATTATTTTTTTATTACTTTTGTATATGTGTTTTCCCCATGTTTTTATCTCTGCAATGCTGCTATGATTGCAGGCAGTGCTAGTCTCACACTGAGGTTTTAAAAAAAATTCAAAAACACTGATCATGTGAAATCACTAGTAAAGAAATACAAAATAAAATCAGCAATTATTTACTTCGTTTTAGAATTTTTGAATGCAGAAATTTTGTTTTCAGAAATTATAAAAGTTATCTTGATTTCAATGTATTCTATTAGTTCTTCTCAATGAATAATTCAATCAGCATTAGAAACCAATTGGAAGCTTAAAAAAAATCTTGTTTTTGCCTTTAATTTATAATGCATACAGTAGATATGAAATTAAGTAAAAATAATGCCTGTTTAAGTAAATATATTTTTTCCTTCTTTGCATCCATTGAGTTTAAGACAAATTTTTTTTACTTCGTGAGATCTATTATAATGTGTTTTTCCTTCAATTGTAAAGATGTTGTGAGGTGTTTATAAATATTTTCTAACACAAATACCTAAACAGAAATAGTATTGAACTAATGAAAAAGACTTACAATACACACCATATTCTAACATTCTGTAATGTAAAAAAGGAAGAAGTTAAATTGTATTAAACTGAAAACCTGGCTAATTGAATGGGCAAAGATATAAAATATCTTTCTGATCAGCAACAAATACACAAAGTGAGCAGCTTACTTAGTAGGACGTATTTAGTCACATATTTTACAGCTTACCAACCAATCAAAAAAGGGAAAGCTTTCTAAAGGGCACAAAAAGGACAAATGCAAACAAAAGCAGAAGACATCTTAAACCAAGTTAACCTCCTTGAAGATTTAAATCATGATTAAAACAAACTATTTAAATCCTCAGGAATTAAACCGGATCAATGAAAGCTTTGAGTTTGTAAACTTTTCACACGTATCACAGTGAGACCCTGACATACAACTGCAATACCAGTCAGTGATGGTTAATCACAACTGTTCCTACTTTGGAACTCTCTCCTGGTAATCAAGCTTGACAGGCACCCCTGTCCGCCACATGGTTTAGCTCTGGGCCACAGCTGGATTTCACCCACAGTGTTCAAGGAATGTGCAGTCCCAGAGGTTTTCAAGCTGTGACCCACGTTGGGGTGATAGGTGACACGAGGCTGGGAGCAGCACTGCTACCATGGCTGCTGGTACCCAGAGAAACTGCCCCTGCTCAGCCCTAAAATCACTGTCAGGTGACAGTGACCAGCCCCCAGCCCTCAGAGCAGAGAAATGAGACAAAATAATTTTCTCCCAGGGTCTGTGGTGAACAAAGATGACCATGAACTTCAGGGTCAGAGGTGTTGGCTGGATCTTTCATGCTCCTTGCAATGAAGAGGTCCCTGCCCGTTCCTGCCCAGGATCTCCTCATAACTGGAGGGCAGCAAGTATCACAGAAACATCAACAGAATTTTGGTTGGACAATAGCTAACGAGTGTTTGCTCTTTCTCAAATATTTCTTTCTCAGAAGGAGCCGCAACAACGGCTGCATCGAGGGAACTTGGAGGTAATGGCATCCTCAGATTTCGTGCCTTAGTTTCTCTTCTGTTTCAAGCCAGCCACTCTGCTGCAGGTTGAATTTCTCTAGCAAAGAGTGAGACCTACCTGTAATAAAGTTAACCATGGGGTAGTTCTGGTGGCAATAAAGAAGCAAGTTCTTTGATGCTCTAGATGTGTAACCTGCAATGGAGTGATGATGAGCCATTTTGAATTTCCTTTTTGCTATAAAGCCACCACTTTTAACTCATTACCTGTCTTGCTGGGCTTCAAAACAGAGTAAGAAGACAGTCCAGATCTCACAAAAGCCTCCAGTCAAGGGGCAAGTTCAATAGCTGACTATACAATAGAAGAAGTCTGTCTGGTTTTATTTCTGGTAGATGAAGTCACTTTTTGAGAAATTGGATCTATAAAACTGCAGGGCATGGTACAACGATAATAAATGCATAGAAGCTTTCATATTTATTAATTGCACATATTATAAGACAGAAACCAGCCAGAGCAGTTTTCTAAATTGGGATCAAGATTTTTTAAAGCAGCAGCTCTTTCAGCTGCAAATCCTCATACAAAACCCACAAGCGAAGTTTGTGAGCATCAAGAGACTGAAAACTGTGTAAGTATTTGAGACAAGGTAACAAGACTATCATGTGAAATGCATAGGTGCTTTAAATTACCTTGTTCATATAGACAAAGATGGACATAAAAAAATAAAAAGGTAAGAAGTGACACTTCTGAAGTCATTTCCCAAACCAGTCAATAAAAAGCTTCTAGAGATCACTTACTCAGAAATTACGTGCAAGCTTCCGTTTACTGTTTTGAAACACGAATGATAAATGGCACAAAACTACTCTTATTCCTAGCTTAGAAAGCAGAAACTGAGGCACGGAAGGTTTAAGTAGCTTCTTTAGAACTGACAAAGGACTTGGGAATACAGGTCCTGTCCTTGCTCTCAAGATTGTCCATTAATTTTCCAGAAGTGGGAGATGTTACTGTAATGATTATATTGTTTCCTTTAGTGTGAAAGGCAAGTCTTCTCCCACCCAATTTTCTTGATATTGTTTGTTAAATTCCTTCTTGTGGCTGTCAACGAGGCATTTAAAAACCAAAATATAAAAAGGAAAAGCTATGCTACATGGGAGGTATAAAAAGCAACATTTCTAAGGATTCATGCAAATATTAAAACGTACCTCCTACAGTTAACCTAGTGGTATTCATTTTCTGTTACACTGCCCAGAGGTGTTTCATTGTTTCCTACAAAAAGGATATTTGAATTTTTTCTTTTGTTTTTATCCCAGTAATTAGTCATGACTGACATTTAGAGATACGCAGGGCGAGATACCCCAATGCATTTTCTTTTGATGGTCCTTGAATTAGTCTCAGTGCTAAAAGAAAACATTTCCCTGCACCCTTTCCCTGTATTTTTAAATGAATGTCATCCAAACGTCATTGCCACTCAAATCTTACAGCGAAATTCTTCACATGCTGATAGTGCAATGTGGGAATCTCTAAAATTGTCCCCCGTAGGTTCGAATTCAGCCCCTGAAGGTTCGCTTGAGTTTAATTTCACTAATCACACGGGGACAGTTATTTTTTGCTCTTGCTCAGCTTCTCTTTCACTTTCGAGCATACACACACACACACACACACTCACTCACTCACTCACTCAGGCTGCATCCCTCCCTTTCTGTTGCACTTAAGTCCAGACTCGCTCTGACCATTCCCGCTCACAAGCAGAGAGCGACACAGCACCACGGTGCCTAAAGACCATAGGTGGGTCCTCTGCTTCAAGCCAATTTATTCACATTTGCGATGGTAAGATTGATTTTTATCCTGCATTTCTGAGTTTATTTAACTGATTTCAGAAATTGCCACAGAGGTGGAGGCAGAGATCGTCTTCAAGGTTGTTGTCATCCGGAATTTTATGTCCTTCATTTTCTTTCACTCTGTATGCCTGTCACATCGACTTAACTGTGAGTAGCGTACTAGCCAGTACCTCTGGCATACTGTATATTAATAGAATATTGATATAGCCCAAATACTGTTGTGGGATTCATCATTTGGTAAATCCTCTGCCGTCTACAGTTTTACAGAGCCGTTTAATTAGCAATTTTACAACCTCCTATTCTCTCATTAAATTAATTAATAATTAAGTTCAAATATAGGCATCTTTAATGTCATAATTATATTTCAGTTTTATGGTCACCAGAGTTTAGCTCATTAGGCAAGGTAGTCATAAACCATAGCTCTATTTAGGGGCTGAGGCACTGATGCTCAGGTAGTTTGCTTCTGCGTAGCATTTTTTATCCTTCTCACTTGTCTCCTTTTCTTCCCCTGTCTCCCCCCTCTTCGCCCTGATTCTCCTGCTCCCCTCCCTCTCATTGCTCTCTGCTAACACTGGCGGTTTTTTTCCTGTGGCAGCTCTTATTCATATGTCATGTTAAAAAAAATCCCTGGCACACACCCTCACAGCCCTCCTGTCCCTGTTACTTTCTCTGTGATGCTGTGCAGTGATGCTGGCCTGCTGTGGGTCCTGCTTCCTTGCAAGCCCTGGGGACCACCACCTCCAGTGCTGGGCACTCAGCAATGGTAAATTTTGTGTAGCATCCTACCGAGGACGTCGTATTCCTTTTTGACTGTGAGATTTACCAAGGCACGGGATGTAGTAATGACATTTCACACAGTATGATATGTTGTGCGTTGTTTTATATGTAGTGGATTTATTTCAGTCATTATCACTGATTAAACCAGCTTAGTTGAAAAGGCAAAGCAAAACTTGGCTTTGAAATTGTTCTTATTTAATTTTGTTTGTGCTCACATAACCCAGGACAGCACTAATTATCTCTTTAGTGTAGCTCATATTTCTAATGTAATTCATATGTAAATTGTAATTTAAATCATATGGGAATGTTTGTGCTCCTTGCATATTCTCAGTAAAGAGCACAAACAGTGAATTAAAACTGTTTGGAAATGAAAACTTTATGTTGCCTTTTTTGAACTGTCTTTGATTTCTTTTGGCTTGCTGTTTCTCTAATGAATCATGATTCAATTGGATGGCTAAGGCCAATGCGTTTTGTCTCCTCTCTCTGTATTTACGCAGCTTGCTCACTGGCCTGCTTTTCCTTCTGAATTTGGAAGGCAGGGGGAGCTTTCTGCAGGCTCACTATCTTTGAAAAAAACCACCATAAGATGGCTATTATTATTATTATTAAATAGTATTTTTTTATGACTAGAGAGCCTATGAGTATAGCATGGCACTATTTGTGCTGCTTTGTTACTCAGAGCTGTGTCAGAATGTTCTTTCTGGTAGCATAGCTGAATAATATTAGGATAAAATTTTAATCCCAACCCAAAATTTCTATCTAATAACCTTAACTTTTTTTTTTTTGCTTAATGCAATATTTGCAATATAACTGTCCTCTCTAAAAGCCGCTGCTTTCCAAAACGAAGTGGTCTTTTGACAGGGCAAGTCAAAATTTATTTGTGTGAGTAGAGGTCAGGACAGTTAAAGTTGTTCCTGAAGTTTCAGGACAGGTTTGCTTGCTGGATGTGGGAATGATGCTGTGGTACACTCTAACACCAAACACAGAATCAAGGTGGGTTCCAGGAAGGCGAGTGTGAAAGCCTGAAGAGCCATGGGTAGCAGGTGCAACTGTGCTACCAGCTCCTGCGGAAGAGAAGATGAAGCAAAAGACCTGAAGGAAACAGGAAGTTCCAATGGAAGACTGATTAGACCTAAACAGCTAGCAAGTTAGTGAATGATGATGCCACCTGCACATTTCGTTGCCAGAACTGCCCTTTACACTCCTAGGCAAAACTGAACTCAGCACATTAGGAAGATAATGAATACCTGTTCCTCATCCTGCCAGAAAAGATCTTGGCCTGGCCCATGCCAAATGAAGTTGTCTGTGCTGTACAGACAGACGGCTGTACCAGGCCCAGTGTCGTGGCTTTGCCCCAGCAAACTGTGACCTGACCTGCCACTGGCCACACAAGAGTGTGTTTGCAGTGCTTGCCCAGGTTTAGTGCAGGGGACTCACAATGTGATGGTCCTAGAAGCCTCTTCCCATACACAACTGTTGCTCAGGCTGGTATGCAAAGCCTTCCAAGGGGAAAAATCCTGAACTGCCTACCAGCCTCTCTGTTGTTCATGGGTATTGCTGTGGCCAGAAGAGAGATAAGGCTTTGAGGACACATATTGGTGTGTTTGCTTCTGCTGCCGTAACGCTGAGGTCTGGGACAGGTGACCCTGCTCACCGCTGGGAAAGACTGCATGTGCCAAGAAAGAGGCAGAGGAATCACGCCAGTGAACAGGCACACCTGCTTTGTAACATCCAATCACCCCATCAGGAAAAATGCTCCCTAATTAAGAGCAATCTTGTCTTTCCCAGGCTTTGGGAACCCTTATAGATAAGCTCAGCCTGTCAAGGTTCTGCGTCAGGGTGCTGTGTAGAACAGCTGAGCGGACCGTGGGCAAGGAGAGCAAGAGGGACCACTGGTCTGGTTTGGCTGTGACCACAGAGCCCTCCAGGAGCCAGGTGCCCTCCAGGGAGGGCCACTGCCACATCTAGGGCACACATTTACAGCACATGTGCACACACACACGCACACACACTCCCTGTGACGACACCAGAGCTGTCCGAAACTATTTTCAATAATTGATTTGCTGTTTAATTGAACATCATGACTGACTAACATAGCTCATTACTTTACTCATTAGTTAATTATCGAAGAAAGTAGGACAAGTCAATAAAATGAAAGGCTGTAAATTCCAATACTAATTAGCACCATTTCCTCAGAGACATATTTAAGGGCAGATTGGCTACCCAAATGTCCCTGGACCTTGTAGATGAAGGGAAAGGGTAGACTTACCATAAATCTAGATTCCCGGCAAGCAAGGCTCCTCAGCAGTAAGTAGTCAAGTACCCAAGTGCTGAGCTACCACCAGGCACCCTATTTGAACTGGAATATTGGAACGCAAGCAGCACAGAAACTCCTATTTTTAAAAGAAAAAAGGGGGGTGGGGGTGGTGAGGGAGGGAGTGCTCACACACCAGAGAGGATCCATATTTAAAATAAATTATGCAAACTGAACTACTTCTGCAGAGCACATTTGCTTTCCTAAGCTCTCTTTCCCAGTCTCTCTCACAAGCATACACTTTTATCCTCTTTTTTTGGCAGTCCAAATCCTACTCAAAACATCAGAACATCCCTTCAGAAGTGGACACGTTTTTAATGTGAGGATTCTAATTTATATCTCTTATTTTTGTTTTGGTTTGGTTTTTAAAATAAACTATTCCAGTAATGGAAATTATATTCTCTTGCTATTGCTTTGTATTATCTTTGTATTATCTCTCTTCTCTATTATCTCAAAATTATTTTTGCATTCTTTTTAATGTAAAGTAAGTCTGATATACCATCTGAGGCAGAATTTAATGGGTCCAGCAGAGCTTTAAATGAGTCAAAAAGTGATTTAAAACAAAGAAAGACAGGTTCAAAGAAGACTGGGAGAAAAGTAGACTAAGGGAATGCACATGTGTATGCATGTTTGCATGCATGGCATGTATTTTATATATGCATGAGCACACACAAACACACACACATATATATATACTTAAATAATAAGTGTATATAGAAAAAAAATGTATATTAAAAAAACATGCAGACACATACATACAGCTGCAGACATACACACTGAAATAGGCCTATATAGGGTTCTTATTGCTCAGTGTTGGAAAGTTAACAAATTCCTTGAGTTCTGAAGTCTTTCTGGCTCCCTTTTAAAAATCAATACAAGATGACTCAGAATATGGAAAGGTTCTGTTGATATACTGGTACACCGTTCAACAGTTTGTCTAAATTATTATAAACAGGTAAGGGATCAAGACAAATATATTTCCTTAATTCCTTTTATTTGGAGGCATATCCTCTGTGTCTTCCTCTCAGCAAATATTCACTTGTGAAAAATTAATTTCCAGTTAGGTGAATGGAAATGGAGATCAAAAGCATTACCTGGGCTCAACTTAAGGGAAGAAATCACCCTAAGAATAGCTCTCGGTCTGGAGCTTTAAATATTTAGCATTTCTAAAAATATATTAATGGATTAATGTAAAAAAAGCTAACAAATGTCTGTTACTTGACTTACTATATTTTGTGCCTGCAGTTCTGATTATTAAGCCACAACTTCTGATTTATTTTCAAGTGTTTTAAAAAGTACCTTGACAAAATATTCTAAAGATTGCATGAATTTTTTAATCAGCAGTTTTAAGAACTTGAATTCTGGTGTTAACAAAGCAAGACTGAAATTTAAATTTAGGGAAGAAGGGGGAAATGTGGTTGTCTTGCTTAACAGAAAGGTCCTGGAAGAAACAATGCAAGGAAAATTCTCCATTTATTTTGGTAAAATAAAATTTTTTAAAAAGTGGTATTTTATTATCTATGTTTGGAAGGGGATATTTGTTTGGGACTTTCTCTTTGCATTAGTGAAGGAATGAAAAAAACACTACCATGAAAAAATTGACCTGTGAAAAAACAGAGAGGAAAAGATTTCCCCAATTAGGTGTTCATTCAGCATAGGCTAAAGCACAAGGTATATACAGCATACACAAGCACTTCACACTTGCTAGGAGTTGAAAATTATAAAGGAGAACATTCAGAAAAGCAGGAGCTCTGATCTTGTTTCAAGACAGTACTGGGCAGTCTTTGATCCTGATAATTTCTTTTTTTTTTTCAATTGTTCTGGTTAGGTCAGGCTGAATCCCTGGCTATTCTTGAATACCTTGGCTGCAGGGCCTTGGGAAGAGCTCCCAAAGTGAGCAGCCAGTATGCTCAGCCTGCAAGAGCTCAATATGTGTGATAGGTATGGGAATGGGGAGAAGGCTGTGAGAGGACTCAACCTCAAGATTTAAGTCTTTAGAGCCACAATGGTTCTAAATGTACACACCTATGCATTTCTTACATTTTACACTGCGATTTGTTGCACATAATATAATGTACATACCTTATACAAGGTAATCCTCATTTGCATTTTTAACTTCTTTTCTTTATCTGTTTTCAAATGCTCCAAAATTGAAGGTGGAAGTTGATAACTGAGTGCGATACCTGGCATACTCTGAGCCAGCCGATGCAAAACGTGCAGACTGGAAGTGCTCTGGTGAATTTGCAGAGGTCCTCTTTCCGAGATGGGGCCCCCAGGCCCCTGCAGCCTTTAATCAGCTGAAAGTGGAGTGAAGCTGTCAGCTCCTGCTTGTATTCTGTCAGCTTCAGTACCACTTAGAGCATCCCTGACAAACGCACAGTGCACTTTTAACAGTCAATCTGCGGGCAAGCTTTTGATTTTGCAGGAAACTTTCTAAGGTTCCACTTTCTAGGAGGGAAAACTTGCGAAGTTATAAGGGAGGAAAGTGGAGAAAAGCATCCTTCAATCAAACCCTTTTGTTTTATGGAAAAAGCCAGCTGTTATCTTTTCTTTAGCAGGATGACGGATTGGCTCAGTTCAAGGTGATATCCTTCTTGGTGCAAGACAGAGCAAGGGTTATGATGTGATGGTGGCACCTTTCCTCCTCTGTCAGTCAAGCAGTGCCAGCTGTCCCATAGAACTGCAGCAGGCTGCTTTTATGAGGGGTATTGTCATATAAATTATTCACACTGAAATATTTGTTCAGCTCTGGTGTGTTTATAAGTTTCCCATTAAGAATTTAAATTTGAAGATATTTTCCAGCTGCACAAACTTCCCCAAACATCCTTCTCCCAAGTTAGCTACCTCTGGTGTTGCTTCAACAACATATAGGTGTTAAGTGTCACTGTCTGGGATGAGTGCCTTCAAGCAAAATTGTTCCTATATTTTTAAAATAACAAATGCATTTCAAAATAAAGCTATGCCCCAGACACAAACAAGAATTCTTTTTATGTGTAAATTACTTGAAGACTTTTTCCTTATCCCTTTCCTTTCTGATGCCTGGTGACTTTTTTTTTTTTTTTTTTTTGAGTAGTTTACAGGCTAAACCCATTATTTGCTAATTAAAGGTCCTTCCTTCTCCTCTTGGGAGTTTAGAATCTCTACTATTATTTCTTCGCAGAGCTCACTCCTACAATATCCCTGCTGTAAATGCAGCTGAATCTTTCCTAATGATGACAAAAATAAGGCCATGGCACATCTGAGCAGTCTGGAAGGGTACAGAGAGAAGGAGGACAGACACAGTTTCCTCACAAGTCAGATCAGTCCCCAGCATTCAGTTTCCCAACAATCCCCATGGTAATGTCATTGCAAGAGGGAAATTATTGTAACGTTGCAATGCTGAGCTCCAATAACCATACTGATCCCTGAGGACTCTGCCATTTGCTGCCCCACAACATGGAAAATTTCCTGCGTAGGCTCCTTCCCTAACACCGTTAGAAACACAGTCTTCCCGAGCAAAGGACAGAAACTTTTTTGAGGACACTCTAAGAGTTAAGAGCCCTCAGAAGACAGCTTTGGATGCCTTCAATGCCATTCCTGTAAAATGGCAATGAAAGCACTTCTAGTCTCCTAAAGGCACCATATGAAGATTATGGCAACCTCATCCAGAGAGAAATTAGGAAATTAATTCTAAATTAATTAGAAGTTAAATTAAGCATTGGAGTAATTAATATGTGTGTGGCACCAATATGTAACTATTTATTACTACTAGTACGAGTGTTGTTGGTATCAGTCTTACTTTTTTTTTTTTTTTAAATTACTGTGGAACTTAGAAGAGCCCTCACTACAGATAAGACCAGTGTTGTGCCAGCGAAACAGAACAAAACATGGTCCCCTCTCCAAAGGATGAAAAACGAGCAGTTGTACTTATGGGAGCAGTTCTGGTCCTACCAATACAGAGAGTTGCCTAGTGAAATCTGGAAGATTATTTAAAGGAAAAAAAATACTCATTCATTCATATTGTTTCCCGTGGGAGTTAGGTGCCTAACATGCATTAAAACCCAGGCCAGGATTAGGCAACTGCAGCTAGTGACAAAGAACGTACACATACACTGGCAGACTTTAATAAACTGAAACAGAAGGCGCAGCTTTAGGAAAAAACAGCAACAAACTTTTGCAGACTTCAGTGAAGGAACATTTCCAGTCGTCTCTAAAAAGAGAAAAAGTTTCACACAAAGTCGGCCTACCCGCCATGCCAAAAAGAATCAAAGTAAAGCCACCCATCTCTATTACACATTAGGTAAGAGGCAGACAAATGAGGAAATAAATGAATGTTTATGCATATATATACTTGAAGATCCCTTCTTTCCTGCAACTGACATTCGTCAAATTCTCACTGCCTCTCCCACTCAATTCTCTCCTTCAATTAACCAATAAGTCAATTTGTTCCTTCTTCATCAGAAAAATCTCCTGCTCAGCAAAAAATGCATAATTTCACTATCAGATCAATTCACCCTTCCTTCTCACTGCTCAATCGATAGTCTCTGCATGTCCTAAACAAGAAACAGGTCACTGGAAAAAAACATGCCTAGGAAGTTTCTCTCCTATTATTTGCCATGAAGTTGGCTTGCCAGGCACTTCCTGAGCACATGAACATGGCAAACACTCGAAACAATATTATAGAGAACTGGATTTTAAGACAACAGAAAGATCTGAACTGAGCTTATATATACAATAACAGTGCAGCTGTTTGGATAACCGATGGAATTATATGTTAAACAAGAAGTGCCTGCAAACTTTCACAATATAAAAATCAAATTAAAAATTAAGGATGAAATGAAAAACTGCACCATTTTTAGGCATCATAAAGCTTTTACAAACCATTCCATTTCACTGAACTATTCTGATTGAATTTGCTAAGGTAACAAGAAGGTGCCCATACCCAAAGCTCTAGATATCCAGAGACTGGAAATAGAGACAGCTGTGCAGAAAGAAAAGAAATTGTCTTCAGATTAACAATGGCTGTTGTAAACCAGGCACTTTTCATTTGATTTCATCAGAAACCATCGATAAAGATCAGTACATTCAAGATGTCTTTTCCAATCCAAAATGTAAGGAAATATGGCATTAGAAAAACATAACTTCTCCAAGAGGTTGCACCTTCAGTACAAAGCCCATGCACAGGTACAAACCCAACCCTGAGTGAAACACAAATACCATGTAACTAGGCAAAGTCACAATGCTCAGCAGATTATGGCATGAAGTGAAAAATATGAGAAGTGTAAATTATATAAAATAATGCAATTGGCCAAATTGGTTAGGATGCTGGTATGAGTGCTTGCAGCACAGAAAGGGCAAGAGCTCACAGTCCCCAGAACTTTTGGTAAAGTACAACATGGACTCTATTTGATGATCAGGGAATCAATTTTGTGAGATTTTATTTTGGGGGGGTTTCTCCAACATTTAGAAATATAAAGAGTTAAAATATGCACTGCTAAAACCAATGGGTCTTCAGTTAATTTTTTTTTAAAGTTCTGCTGAGTATGTTTTTACTTTGGGTTTGGGGTTTTTCTTCCCACTTCAATTGTTTGATCTCTGTAGCAGTGAGGCAGGATATGGAATTTGTTTTATGCTTCCAACTGTATATCAAAGCAAAAGTGAAAGTTGCACCTTTTTCTCTGTGATCTATTAAGATCTGTAAATATTTTCCTAACTAGAGCACTATTTGAATAGATATGGATAAAAATCCATTAAATACTAAAGAGTTACCATTCTCATTCAATAGGTGGTTTCTTAATCTGTTTTGCCATTAACTGAAAATCTCAATGTAGTAGTCCAAGTAAATCTTGGGCAAAAATTTCCAGCTGAATATTTTATTTAGGGAAGAATGCAAATTTGGGACAAGACAAACTATTCATAAACTCGTGCTGAATTTTGTTAGTAGGTCACTTGAAACTAAAAAGAAAGAAAATTGCAAAAGTCAAATCACCTCTTTCCCCTCGTTTTAAACAATGTTTCCAGTTATTGCCTCAAACTGATTCTTTTCCATTCTCGAGAAAACCAGGTCTCAGTTTAACCCACTTAAATACTTTCTGAGCAGCCTGTAACTTGTAGACACCAACATTTCCCTAAAAACACCCAGGGAACTGTGGTCTCCTGTGGAAGCCCAGCTGTTTTTTGAGTGCCTTGCATCTGGGAACATCCTTTGCATCAAAGAACTCCTGGTGCAAAGGCTCCTCCCTGTGACCGTGCTGTGTCTTCATTTACACACCGACAGTACCTTGGCAATGAGGTGGGAGATCCCACAGCACCCCCAGCTAAACTCTCTGGAGGATAGGGGGCACCCTGTTGCTCTCTACAACTACCTAAAAGGAGGTTGTAGCAAGGTGGGAGCCGGTCTCTTCTCTCAGGTAACAAGTGACAGAATGAGAGGAAGTGGCCTCAAGCTTCACCAAGGGAGGCTTAGATTGGATATTACGGAATTTTTTTTTTTCACTGAAGGGGTGGTCAGGCACTAAAACAGGCTGCCCAGGGAAGTGGTGGTACCACCATCCTTGGAAGTTCAAAAGTTATGTGGATGTGGCTCTTGGAGATATGGTTTAGTAGTGGACATGGTAGTGATGGGTTAATGCGGGACTTGATAATTTTTTCCAACTTAGCAATTTTATGATTCTGGAAAAGAGATGGAAATTACTGTTGCAGAAGATGCCACAAAACACAAAAACATTAGAAGCCTGTTCAACTGGAAAGCTAGAATTAGATACAGCTTCTTTGAGATAAAAATATCTTCACTTCTGAGACCACTTAAGTCTACTTGTATGCAACTGGCTCACAGGTCAGGCACAACGCGTTATGGTGAGTGTGATGGCATCTAACTGGTGACCTGTCACTAGTGGGGTTCCACAAGGCTCCATCCTCAGCCCTGTGCTCTTCAACATCTTCATAAATGACTTGAATGCAGGACTGGAAGGGACACTGAGCAAGTTTACAGATGATACGAAACTCAGAGGAGCTGTTGATTCCCTTGAAGGCAGAGAGGCCCTGCAGAGAGACCTCGACAAAGTAGAAGGCTGAGCAATCCTCAGCTGTATGAAGTTCAACAAGGGGAACTGACAGATTCTTCACCTGGGATGGGGTAACCCTGAACACACGACAGACTGGGGAATGAGAGGCGGGAGAGCAGCCCCATGGAAAGGGACCCAGAGGTCCTGGTCGACAGCAAGCTGAACATGAGTCAGCAGTGCCCTGGCAGCCAGGAGGGCCAAGCGTGTCCTGGGGGGCATCAGGCACAGCATCGCCAGCCGGGTAAGGGAGGGGATTGTCCTGCTCTGCTCTGCACTGGGGCGGCCTCACCTCGAGTGCGGGGGGCAGTTTTGGGTGCCACAGTATACAAAAGACACTAAGCTACTAGAGGGCTTCCAAAGGACGGCCACGAGGATGGTGAAGGGCCTTGAGGGAAAGCTGTATGAGGGGCAGCTGAGGTCACTTGGTTTCTTCAGCCTGGAGAAGAGGAAACTGAGGGGAGACCTCATTGCTGTTACAACATCTTTATGAGGGGAAGAGGAGGGGCAGACACTGATCTCTTCTCTGCGGTGACCAGTGACAGGACTCAAGGAAACAGCCTGAAGTTGTGTCACGGAAGGTTTAGGTTGGATATTAGAAAAAGGTTCTTTGCCCAAAGGGTGGTTGGGCACTGGAAAAGGCTTTCTAGGGAAGTGATCACAGAACCAAGCCTGACAGAGTTCAAGAAGATTTTGGACAATGCTCTTGGGCACATGATGTGAGTCTTGGGGATGGTGCTATGCAGGGCCAGGAGGTGGATTTGATGATTCTTGTGGATCCCTGCCAACTTAGCATATTCTGTGATTCAGTGATTCAATGATTCAGTTCCAAGTGGGTCTGCTGGACACCCTGAAATCCATAAGATATACACACATTTCATATTAAGCAGTTCATACTGTGAGCATGCACACACTGAGTCTCATCTGAGACTGAGATAATATAGATGTGAATTTATTTTGGATCACAGCTGATTATATGTGCCTTAAAACCTCAGCATAGCAAAATAATCTCTCCTTGAGCAGAGCTGCCCTGAGTTGGATAAGAATGGCTTTCATGCTGTTACCCCATGACTGTAAGAGCTGCATAATGAGGAGGGAGAGGAGAAACAATCTGTGCACAAGATTATGGAGGGGAGAGAAGATTCTAGGACACAGATTGCGCCTACCGCACTCTTTGTGATCATCACCCAACAGCTGTCCCTTAACCTGGGAGGAGAGAGAGACAACAGAAAAAATACAAGGTCTTTTTGACTTAGCAGTTTACTTGCACATTATGTGGTAGCAGGGAACAATGCCCATACATCACTTAACCAGAAAGACATTTTAACACTGTTGCCCTTGAAATACTTCTTTTTGTTATCCATAGGGCTTATGACTTCACTCCCCTTCTCCTCCATCCCCTTCCCTTCCATTTCCCTGTAGCAGGGAAGGGTTGGGCCAGCCTGCTCCTGGCCCTGGGGAGGATGTGGCAGAAGGCTGGCCTTATTTACCTTAGCCGTTTCCCCGTGTAATCTGGGTAATCGTGTGGCTAATCGGCAGCACGGAGGAGCCCCCCACGCCGCAAGTCACAATGCCAACCTATTCATATTTCATACAATAGGGTATTTAAGTCATCCCACGCCTTGCCAAGGCGATCGTGCTCCCTTTGTTCTGATGTTTTCGACAGGGGTCTCCAGCCCTACTCCCTCTTTCACACCAGCATATGTCCTAACTCTTGCCTGCTGCAGCTGGGCAAGGGCAGTTGTTTTTGTTTTGTTCTTCAAAACCAACAAATCGATTATGGCGGTGTGAAGTGTGGGTTAAAACAGTGCTCACATGTATGCATACATTAGCCATTTGCTACATTGCAACTTCACAGCACGGTGGCCGATGAGGCAACAGTGCTCATGCTCTTCAGGTTTTGAATGGGCAATCTGTTAAGCATAAAAGGAAATAATAAATAAAAGACTGACTGAACATATTGTTTGAAAAATGGCTCGCCGTGCTATATCAAAGTGAAATTAAAAGTACCTCTACCCCAGTGTACCACAACTGTAAAGAAAGATCAAATCTGGCTTGTAACAGAAAATTACAAGGTTCACATATATGGATATAAAATATTAAATTCCAACCACATTTCTGCAATAAAGATAGTCACCTTTATATGCTGCCTATCTCACATTTGTCATGTGGTGAACTCAACAGCTTTACAAATTATAGGATCTGATCTCATCTTTGAACAAAAAAGCCCACAGTAAACTCCTGAAGTTCGGAGTTTACTTCTCATTAGTGTGTGTTGACTTGTGGATGGGAACTGGCAAGGAGATACTGCCTTCATCTCCTAGGCTGGACAATGAACTCTCTTCCATCCCTGGCTGGCAATGGCAAAAAGTCACTTCTTCCCGGAAACTCTTTAGAAGCTTGTACAAAAGAGGTCTTGTGGCTCCATTTCTCTCCCAAGGTGTAAAGAAACAACACATCAGACCAACTGCCTCAAAATTAATACTAAAAGCTTAGGCTAAGATCTGGAACAGAAACCTCTTTTTTTTTTTTATGAATAGCTGTAAATGCATTATAGCATAATTTAGGTAATTAAAGAGAAAAGTCATATGACATTCTAGGAGATGTCATTCATTCCTGGTTCAAGTTCGTGCTTCTTCATGGATGTACTACTGGTGCTGAAACACGTCCGTCCTGACTATTCTCATAAATGCCTGAGCCATGTTCCTTGGCTTGTGTTCAGCATAGGGAACTTCACACCTGTGCTCTGTATTACAATCAATTTTCAGTTTTTACTCCCAAAACTGGGATGAAAAGTCAGTTTTGAGCCAATTTTCCACAGAAAGCTAAGCTTTCTATGAAGAGCTAATTAATTAGCACACGTGCAATATTTTACAGACTTATAAATAGTATTGTGTTGTGTAAAGTACATAATAAGAAAAATTTGTACATCATGGTCAGCTAGTTTTTGAGTGCTTAACTGTAAAGTTAGAAAGTTGGAAATTCAAAAGCTTGAGGGAAACAGAGGGCATGACATAGACATATTTAAAATTCCATTTGATTATCAAAGTTAAAATATCTTGTTTTGAAATGCAACTTTTTAATGTCAGAATTTTCTCATACACAAATCACAAAATAACTAAAAAAATAAAATTTCTCAAGACTAATCTTTCAAGGAAGAATCTGGCACTAGAATGTGCAGCAGCAAACTGTCTATCCATACATCTCCCACTGAAGTCAAGCAGATTTTGTTGAAATTGCTAGCAGTAGAATTTATACCACTTGAAAATGATCCTAATACAGCTAAATTTGCAAATGGTTACCTCCCCCTGCACCCAAACAGCAGGGACGCAGCTACAGCAATATAAATGTGCTAATCCCAGCACGATGTATTCCCATATCTCCCTGTATCAAATCATTCTAAAGGGTTTTCAATATACAAGTTAATTAGCTACAACGAAGCAGCAGAGTAACATCTAATGAAGACCGTGGCTTAAAATACCAGAAATGGCCTGTTGCACCCTTTTCCCTGTCTTTTGAAATGGGTTACAGGTATAGTCCAAGTATAATTTAACAGGAGACAGGTGGCATTTAATGAACAGGATTATTTTGATTGTATGTTAAATATTGTGGTAATTTTAAAATATGTATTTTCAGCAACGTCTACTAGAAAACCATTTCTGTATTAGCACCTCAAAATGCTACTGCCATACAGTATGTATGTATGTATGCATCTATCTATCTATCTATCTATCTATCTATCTATCTATCTATCTATCTATCCACTTGTAATGCTGAGCAAGAAGGTGACAACATTTTTTTACTGAACACATGACATTACACTCTAATTATATACTCTGTTTCTCATTTTTTCAAACAGTCAGTGCATGGAAAAGCAGCTGTGTACATTCCACACACAAAAAAAATAAATCTCTGTAGAACTAATTGAGCAAAATTAAAATTATACAAACACAAATGTCTGCAACATACAACTTGCAGAGATAAGTTAAAAAACAGCACAAGAGAGTAAACTTAATTACCTAAGAAATATCTGCTACTTTCAGAAAAAAACAAGATGCATGTTTCAAATTTAACTAAGAAATTAAAAACCCTAATTAATTAAATTAAGGTTCTGATCCTGACTGGAAGTAGAAGTCAATGAGCCTTTATCCATATGAATTTCATAGCTGGAGTGGGACTGAACACTCGCTCTTGCTGTCTATCAAGGATGAAACTCATTTTGTAATCCCACCACTTCATTAGCACCTTTCCAGCACGTTATCTTTGCCCTAATCCTTCTGTCACTTTGGGGATTCAGGGTCATTAGAGCATTGAAGGGTTGGTGGAGGTGTGAATTGATCACTAAGATGACAACTGGTGACAAGTATACTTTATTAGTCTGCTACTTTGCCTCTTAATTGCTACTGATTAGCCTGTCTGTTAAAAAGGAAATTTGGACTCCTTCTGCCGTTGACAAAGATTACACTGCTTTCTAATAGGACCACTCCCCCTAAGAGAGCCCATTTAGACATAGTATATTTGCCCTACTCAATGGAACTATTTATGTGAGTAAAATAAACAAGGTAGGGCTCAGGCCCTTAAATCTGCCTGTTATATTTTGTTTAGCATTTGATTGAGAGAATTTCTCTGTTCAGAAAAAATCAAGTATTTCTGATTGCTTCTTTTCCTTTCCAAAGTCATGAATAGGATCATCTCTTTTTTCCCCAAAAGTCCAATTTTAGATGTGGCTGTGCTTACTATTTGAATAGATTTCCCAGAGGAAGAGCTGGCTCTCTAAACATCATATTGCATTTAAACTACACATTAACAGAAAATAGCAACAACAAAAAAACCCAAACCAACCAACCAACCAACCAAAAAAAACCCAGCCAAGTTTCTGCATCTTGCCAGATTTCACATGCTTCAAGTCTTAATTGTTGCTGACCACAAGAATTAAACTTATTATTTAGTTTTACAGAACTCCTGGTTTAAAAAGGGTAAAAAAAAGAAAAGAAAAAAAAAAAGAAAAACCTTTTCAAACTAGATATCTAGGATAGTAGACAAATCTTAATGCAGAATAAGTGTACCATTGTACCTGCTGGACAGTGACAGTCTTTGTATTACTGGTGATTTTGTTTCAAACCTGGGTAAGCATTTCTACAAGAGATCATTCTTAGCAGCAAGGGAAAATGAACATGGAACTCTAAAAACTCTGTTCTCTTTTTCGACATTGATTAAAAAATAACAAGGACATGAAAACAACTCCCAGATCTCCTATTCCTACTCTAAAACCCACATAAAAATCGGTCTCTGTATTACACTCCCTTCCAAACCCAAGTGCTAAATCTAATTGGTAAAAAATTAGAACTTTAAAAAATGTCTAATCTTGGATTTTGTACTACAGTCATTATAATATGACTTTGGGTGCTCAGGATAAATATTCGGCCTTCCTGAGTCATCTGAAATATTCCAGGTTATTTTACAGGATCGGTAGTTCATATCCTAGTTTTTAAGGATGACACATCTCCCATGAAGAAAAAATGCTCCATAGAACTCAGATTGGCTCCTTGACTTTAATTGTTGGCAAAAGAAAACTTCAAACATCTTGTGCAATAATCTGATCCCTCCCTTTCTCTTCTAACCATGCCTACATAGAAGGCAGAAGCACTTGGTTTGCTTATTAAAAAAAGCTTGAAGATGATGGGAACCTATAATTAATTTTTTATTTGATTTCACTAGAGAAAAATAACAAATACCTACAGTATTAATTGTCCAAGAGTAGCTTTACGTGCATGGTCCTGTTGAAGAAAACAAAAGTTCTTTCATTTTACCTCCTCAGGTTCATACAAAGCACATCTGCTCCTGACTAGTGTATTGTTTGGTCTCTGGTCCCACTGTCTTCTTCAAAAAGAGAACTTGATCTTGATATTTGAATGGAAGTCCCTGTAGACCCCATTTTAAGCTGTACCTACTTTAACTTCACTAGTTTGGGTTTTAAAATGTCTTAATTTAACTAAGGCACAGCCCATAAGTGGTCAAAGCAATTTCAGTCCAAGTGACTCACCTCAGTTTTCATTACTCGGTACCTCAACAGCTGGGCTTACCTGAAACAAATTGGCCTGTGTGGAAATTATCCCCACACCAACTCCAAGAGCTTGGGGGTCGATGAGCAAGATGTTTGGGAGACAGAACATATCTGTGAATTAAATGGGAGAAAGCGAGCACTGTCAGGTCACTCCTGAAACCAGTGTCAGTGCTTGCTTTACACAGCCTGCTCTAACAAACGTAGCCTTAGGGAATACCTCTTACCTGGCAGCATTTCTGGAAACAATCACACCTGGATGTTCATGCCTGAAGATGGGTACTACGAAACAGAAGACACAGTAAAGGCACTGAGACAGACTGGTGCAGTGAGAGGCAACTGAGATCTTTCCTTACCATCACCATGCTGATGACTCAAAAGTTGGTTCCCATGGAGTGTAATTACCTTCCTGCAACAGAAAACCAGTGAGCAGCCCTTCCTGGAAGGAGACTGGCTGAATAGCCATAATCTGCTCATTATGATTTAGGTAAATCATAAGGTCATGTAATTTTTGGTTTAAGAAAAAAAATTCAGGTAAGTGATCCTTGTATGCCTGAACAGCTTTTCTGGGGATTTGAGATCTTTCTATTTTACATTAGAAAACATGGACTCTCTGTAGGACAGCCTTTAAGCTTCAGTAGAGTTAAGTATCAGATAGCAATTTCTGTGGTTGAGCCACTCCATGCCTTTAAGTTCTTCACCCCAGAACTCCTCACAGATCAGAAAGGTATTGTCCTCTTGGAGAAATTTCCACTCTATTGAAATCTAAAAAGTACACAATTATCTGCCTTGCAAAAAAAAAAAAAATTAAAAAAAAATATATATTCCAAGTCAGTAAAAAAATTCACAGAAACATCTTTTAGGAAATTTCTGTCAAAGAAGGTAGACCTTACATGATATGGGAAAACAGCAGCCCAGAAAAAAAGATGCTGAACACCTCGGAGAGGGGAAACTCAGTGTACTGCAGTCGCTAACTGTACTAACTTGATAGCCCAGACAGGATGGCATTGTGGAGAAACAAATTGGTGATATTAACTCTGCATCTGGTAATGAGAAATGTGCTACTGGAATATACTTTGGTACTCATACATAAAAATGGGTCAAATAATTGGAAAAAATTTAGAAAAATCACACAACTAAGGACTGGAAAATAAGACAAAAAATGGGAGAAGACTGTAAATTTCTCCTGGAGGAAAAGATTTAATATCAAAAGGGAAACTAGGACCTCCTGATGAAAAGCTGGGAATAGCTGTATTTTGAGCTGAAGGAGGGCATATATTTTTCAGGAGGGTAAATATTCCTTTGCAGTGGCTGAACAGAGACTGTTCAATACCAGCTGATCCACTCTCACAGGCAGAGCTGAATGATTTTCTGAGAGACTTGCTCTTTTCAAGTAGAGAATCAGCAGATGATAATGCACCAGAGCCAGCTCCAAGGTCCCTGTGGCAGAGGTGGTATCTGATGACGGCGGTGATCAGCTCTACACTTAGCATCTCTGTATGAAATATCCTTAACACTATTGTTAAGGACATCCTTAACACTACTGCCTGAATAATTCTGAGGTTCCTTGTCTCCCATATTCTTGGCTCCCCAGCCTATTGTTCCAGTGTATAACAACCAGGCACAATGCAGCTACTACATATCCAAGGCCCTTTCACAAACAGCCCTACTAAACGAGCCTAAGGATGCCACAGCACACATTCACAGAGAAATTAAGGTTGTCTTTTCTTAAAAAATATGCTGATATTATGCATTGGTGTTAGCAGGATTTCCAGTTCAAGAGATAGTTGTTTGGATAGGTAAAACACATGAAGTCCTGGTCAGATTGATAGATTAGCTTAGAGCTCTGGCATTTGGATTAAAGCAGTATAGAAATGAATCTTATATTTGACATTTAAAACACTTTCAAAGGGAACCTTTTCCACTGCCTGCACTTTCTTAAATCACAGCAGAAAGAACTGCCATGGCAGAATAGCGTGAGAAATTACTATCCAACTGCTTCTCTGTTTTCCCACATTATGACTGAAGACATTAGTCCCTGAATCATTTTACATCCTGGCATTATGTGCAACAACACTGTGCGTAATAAACAGACAGTGCAACAGAAAGAAAATTTGAAAATTCATTTCTCCTTTCTTTTGGACAACATCTAGAATATAAATGTGGCTTGTGGCAGGTCCAGTTAAAAGAGAAAAAGAAAAAAAGAAAGGCTGCTTTTGAGGGCCATGACTAAAAACTTTAGATTTATATAGTCTGACTCCCATTTTCAGCATGACCTTGGCAAAGTCACTTATTGTAACATTTTCAGAAATGGATGCTATTTCCTCAGGCTTTCATTCTACTTCTCATCTCCAGAGTATATGACTGTTTTGCATGTACAACCAATAGCAAAAGTAAAAGTCTCAAGGGACTTTATGGAGTCTCTGGATCTTGATCCTGTCAGGGCTTCAGAGCTGTTTGATGTAACGTACATATAGCATGATTTGTTAGCTGTTCCAGGACTTGTCTGACAAAACTTTGGGTTTATGGACTGACAGAGGTTTCGAAGCCCAGTTCGAGACAGCTAAATCATCCAGATTAAGTCAGTGAGAGACACAGTAGTTCTAAAATATCAGATCTTTTCCCAGTTAATTTCTTCCCATCACATGATATGAAGCATTTAATGACTGAAGGACACAAAACTGAAAAGTGGGTGTTTCATCTCTCCCTTAGTTCTCAGCTCTCAAATTGGGGCTCTAGCTATTTTTGAATGATTGAGGCAGAAGAAGTAAGGAGATAACCACAGAACGAGTTGAAGAACTTCATACTTGGAGGAAGTGAAGTGATACGTTTTATGTATAGGCTTTATTTATGAAGGGCTCAGTACATTTTCTAGGAACTTGCACTGATTTATAAGAAACGTCCTCTCAAATCCAGATATTAAGGTTAAATTGGCAACTGCAATCTCACTCTCCTGCAGTGTTAAATAAATAGTATGTATTTTAGGACTGAAAGAATCAATCCAGATAGGAAGGACTGTATCAGACTATAAATACAAACAGACCCAATTTCTGCTAATCTGCTTAATTAGATATTGTAGAATATTTAAGTATAGTGCATATGTCCTCTTTATTGTCACCAATCTCTCTCTTGCTTGTGTTCAAGATGAGGTGGGCTATCAGCCTTCACAATCATGAGAAATCACATTTTGTTATATGTTCAGGCGAGTGTGGCAGAGCACAGGAAGCAAAAGTGCTCTACCAGGGCTTGGAAAAACATCAAGCTCTCTGGTGATGTTCATCCCACCAGCTTTAGAAATTCTTTTATTCTTTTCTCAGGACAATTTCAGTGATGTCACTTAGGGTTCTCACTGAAACTTTCTATGTATGACCTCTACGCTTTACTGTGCCCATAGGAAATGTCATTTCTCATTGCCACGCCTTGAACTTTTATTTCCACCTTCTTCATTTGAGTTGTGTGGATTCCCTAGCTAAAATTTCTTCCCTTCTTTTCTTTCTTTTTAAAAAGAATATATGTAAGCATGTTATCACATAAATGCTCTACATAGTTCCTGCTAGATATTCTATCAAGTCAAAACTATGCCAAGGTGAAAATAACCCTTGATTTACATGCCAGATCATAAAAACAGCTTAGCTTTTCTGAACATTCTGGTCATAAATATGTGTTTTATGTTTTCTCATAAAAGTTGAAAATGGTACCAAACTTCTGATGAACCTATTCTTTAGTTCCTTTGAGCAGCTCTAACCACCAGCAGCAGGACAGGGGACAGTCTGCCACTCTTACCAGCAAAACTCCACAGGGACAATAATCAGCAAAGACAAGACTGCTTGTATTTGTTTCAGCAGTTAAACCAAACAGAACTGGAGTGAAAGTCCTCCATACAGTTGACTACAATATTGCACACCTGTAGTGAAATTCTGGCAAGTAACTGCATCAGTCACTGTGCTTGCACTGACTGCCTTTTACACGAGAAAAATCCAGTTTTACCAAGATTAACTGAAAAAAGTAATTAAAGCACATGAGTAAACCATGATGCAGGTATGAAATACAATAAAATTAAAATATTGGAGGAGGGAAAAAACAACACCTGGAAAACAACAGAAACCTACAAAACCCAGATCTGAACAGGATCAAAAGAAATACCTATGGCATTTATTTGAGATTCCCTCTAGATTCCCTCTAAATATGATGAAAAATATCACTGTTTGTAAAAAATAAAAAAAAAAGATACTCAGTTCCAATAGCTTTCTTAACTGCAACCTTCTAATATTTTGGAAACAATGGAACTGCAGTACTCCGTTTGAGATGAATGTGAACACAAACTTTCTAACACCTCAGTAAATACTTGAAAGAGAGCATTACTCTAATATCTGTAAATCAGGGCACTTCAAATGAACCCCACATTCATTAAAAAGCTTGCTGATTTTATGTTTTTGTTATCATTCTGATACAAGCCTGAAAACAAAAGTGCTTAACAATTCCAGTCAAATAGGATCAGGGCATTAATTCTTGTTTGGATGCAAGAGCAACATAAATCATCTGTTCCACGCTAGCAATTTAAAGAGTGCAGAGCACATTATGTTAAATAAAGTATTAACACTGAGTTAAGAACACCTATTAAGGGACTTTGAGAGTTCTGGCTCACATTACCTTACACCATTTTTTTAAATAACCTTATTCCAGCTTTTTAATCCCATAATTATTCCATAACAGATTTGTCAGAAAACTCCAGTTTCTAACCATATGTAGCTGTAAGACATCATCTGAACTCCTTCAGTCAAATTCTTATTCTTATTATCATCCTGACCCACATTAATGACTTTTACATTGTTTTATATATATACATATATATATATATGACTTTGTAACTGCAAGATGATTAAATAAAGTGTACTTGATAATCTAAATTTATGTGGTTTTTGAAACAAACTGCTGAAATAGGAAAGAAAAAATCAACTTTTATCTGTGCGTGCACATGTATGCATCCACGTGTGAACACACACTTTAATATGTACTTGTGTGTGCCTACACTCAGTCATCTAGCAGAATATCTTCCCAGTCACTTTCAAAGTCTGTAGATCAACAATCTGAGGGTCTTCTGTCATGACCTTGGTTTCCCTACCAAGATATTTTCTCATGGTCTACTCCTAATTTCAGTGGATGTACCAGATCCATTGTTATGCAGACACGCATACTAGATGTTGCCACAGAATTAATTGAGAGCTTTAGATGCTGAGAGTGTAAGAATTCCTTAGCAGTGAGGCTGATGTGGTAGCAGGAGGGAATGATGGGTGATGAATTCACAAATTTATGCATTGGCTTGTGTATCAGGTCAGACAGGCCTGCCCATCACTCATTCCAAGCAGGAGAGATACTGCTACCCTAATTGCCTTGCTCCAAGATTTTTTTCACAGCCTCCTTTCAAAGAGTTTTGTTTTCCTCCGTGACACCTGTGATCTCTGACTCAAAGAGACAGGATTGTGCATGTATGACATATTTAGAGCGCTTATGGCAACTATATTTGTTTATATAAATATTTATCTATAGAGCAATTGCTCTCCAGTATTACAGATAATTGATGTTTAGCTAGAAATCAAAGAAAGTTTTGGAAATGTTTCCGGTCGGAAAGTATTCAGATGGTCTTAAGTCAGTAGTATAGAGCAAACCTAACCAAAACAAATTTATGTTACAGTAGTCATCAGAGATGGTAAATAACAACTTTAAAAAGGATGTCTCTTACTTTCTCTACTTTTCAGCCCTTCAGTACAAGAAAGGGACAAACTGGAGATAGTCTTGCTGAAGAGCACTTGGATGGGCCAAAGACTGGAGCTCTACATAAGAGTTGGACTGGATGACCTCCTCGAATACCTTCCAGACACCATTATTCTATTACTCTGATAGTCTTTCCAGTACATCTCTTCATTAGAAATAATTTGAAGTATAACTGGAATAATATACAGAGAAAAAAGTTCTCAGGGATTATTCTGGTCTATTCCATTTCTACCTTTTTGTTGGCCAGATTTTCCGTCTGACATAACTCCATAAAGCTTTAAGCGAGCTAAGAATGTAGCACCCAACCCCGTTGGACTTAAGTACATTTGTCACAGAAATTGATTGGAACGATTAGCTGAATAAATAGATATAACATATCTTTTAGTGCCATAAAAATGACATGACTGCAGGTAAATCATATGAATAATTACAACCAGGAGTCCAGGTTTTCCAATCACTTTCCATGCATACTTTGAATTGCAGGGCCTTCTGGTGACTAATTTACCTCTTTTCTAGAGAAATTAAAGAACAGATTTGCAGTGATGGTCAAGCTACAAAGTACCAGTGAATGAACAGCAAAAATACTCAAAAATGACACTTTTAAGAAACATTGAATTTTGCTTCATCTTTGTTACTCTTCACAAGTATTAATGTGAGCACAGTGTCAAGAGAATGAATTTTTACGTCTGCAGCTGAGATTAATTCATTCATGAAATGAAAATAATTTTGTGAAATAAATAAACCTTTCTTCAGGCAGAAGTGAAAGCAGTTTATAAAACCTTACCCAATCAGAGAAAATAAGAAAACTGCATGATTGAGATGACTGTTCTGATATATTGTATGAACTTTTTAATTTTCAAAGGAACTTTCCAAGCAGTGGATCCGTGGGAAAATCAAATATGAACACTGTTTACATGACATGTAATTGAAATACTTTCATTTAACATTTTAGACATAAAATTCTCTTTTAGGAAAAAAAACCCCTAAGATCTATTGGAAGAGTCCATTGTCAATTTAAAGCAAAAGCTAAAATGGTCAAGAAAATTGGAACAAAGACAATATAAAATTTTTCCCCATTTTAGTACATAGCTCAGTCAGCTTTAAAGCTGGGAAGATCATGAAAAGTGCTGGACATGCTTTTAAATACATGTAAAGAAATTGTTTTCATGGAAATTTATCTGACTTCCCAACCAGCTTTACATTTCACAGAAACGTTTAATTTCTACAAAGTAGAAATTCTACAATGTAAAATTTGCACTGAAGAGGCTAATTATTACTCAGAAAAAGAGGACTATATTTTCTGAAAATAATAACTTATTATTATAGACAGATAATCCATCTAAATAATTTACCAAAGGGATTCCGTCTCTTACATCCTGTAATAATTTAATTTTTGATTTTGGATTTTTGACCTCAGCATTTTCTTCTTTATATACACATAAGTGTGTGTGTATCTGTGTCTTGTTCACTCCCTTTTCATATATTTCTATAAACTAGACAAACAAACCTGACACAAACTCCAATAGATAAGAAAATTTAGTGTGATTGTTTTGACTGACCTTTTCTTTCTTCCATTTTAGCTTGCTTTATTTCTGATTAACACAATTATTTCCCAATTCACCATAACTCTTTTTGACCTTGAGTTTTCTAACATTTTTGGTAAGGCCTGAACTGTACAAGTCATGACTCTATGAACATGAGCCGGCATGTTCTCTTGTGCAGGGTGTTGTCGAACAGAAGGTTTGGGGAACATCAGGGCAGGGCTTTTGCACCTTTCCTGTTTCAGCTGAAAATTACTATTGTGAAAAGTAGCTGAACCTCTGCTTTGAGGAGCCCAAGGGAGAACATGCATATTTTTATTTCAGAACTCAGTCCCACCTGAAATCCAAGAAATCCATAAGTGTGCCCCATTGCTGCTGGTTTCAGTCCCTCTGAACAGGATCTTCCCCTAGCTGTGTTGAAAGCCCCAGCTCTGAGCAAATCCATTTGGAAATGCCAGGGGAAGTAAAAGACAAAAAAGGGTTTTTGCATTTGTCTGGTCATTATTACACCAGACTACTAACTAATGTTACTGATTCAAAATGCTTTCAGACACTCAGTTTATATAAACATGCAAAATTTGGTGGAGTACCTAAGGATTGTCAGCCTGGAAAAACAGTGAGGATTTGCATGCTGGGTCACTAGCTCCAGCTTTCACCCACATTCATGTCAGGCCCTCAGCTTCTGGATGAAACCAGAGCAAGTTGCCAAGAACAACATACAAGAGATAGCTAGATGTTTTCCAGCCTGAGGAAAAATCTAGTTCAGATGGGTACACTCTGAAATTTGGACCACAGTGCAGACCTGAGTTTTTGTTGTCTGGTCTCTGCCTGCGTCAAACACATGAAGAATTCAGATTCTTACTTACATTTGCCAAAACAATGCTAATATCAAGTCAAACACGAACAATTTTAAATAAACATCATTGAATCTTGGTCTAAACTGGAAAAAAAAACCCCAAATAAGTAAAAACCAGTAAGACTAGCCGTAAAGCATATGGATAGAGTTACTTGAGCGGTGTAATATTGCAACACTAAGCACAAAGATAATGGAGATCCCTTAGCTTCCAGAATTTATTCATTAGACCCACCTATTCTCCTTATTTTCTATGCCAAACACTAGTCCTTGG
The DNA here is from genome assembly GCA_013398955.1 of Callaeas wilsoni. Lineage (NCBI taxonomy): Eukaryota > Metazoa > Chordata > Aves > Passeriformes > Callaeidae > Callaeas > Callaeas wilsoni. The sequence goes on along the minus strand of VWPU01002012.1, from coordinate 52,930 downwards.
AGGCGGGGAGCTTCATTTTTTTATAGAGACTTCTATAGACTTATAGTGGAGCTCTTCTTCTCAGGGGAATCCTGTGTGTTGGTTTGAGAGACCACAGCGCTCGTATGCCGTGGAGCCCCAAGGAGGTGAATGAAGATGTCCTTCCCAGACCCCTCCAGTCACCACAGATTTGACTGTGACACAGGCGTATACCAACACTGCAATTAAGTTCCCTTTAGCTGCATGGAGTTGAGATTACTGTTTAAAAAAGTGATAAATAGGGAGGAGTGGAGAAGGAAGTAACAGCTTTTTTTTATTGCTGAGATAGGAATTTTCAACACATTTGCATTTCTGTGCATCAACAGACACATCCGTGCTAGTTTCCTTCATTACTAAATAATGTCACATAATGTGCTTGGTTTGGGTTGCTTGCTAACACAGGAAGAGAAGGAGCTGGGGCCTTTCTGAGAATGTGTTCGTAAAAGGTGTTTATTCTGTATATTACATGTTTTCCAGTGGGGATGGTTTTGTTCTCAGCATTCCTCTCCCTGAACCAATTTGGAATCAATGCCTGATCTTCTGCCTCTCTTGCAGCTTGCTTTCGTAGTGTTCTCCTTAAGGAAATTATGCATGGAAATTCCTTTTTAGGAGCTTTCACTGAAACCACAAGTCTATATCTGAAATATATACTACTGAAAAATTTTGCCCAAAGCTTTGTCTTGGCTATATAAAGAAATTATAGGTGTGGACCAATTTTTGAATTAGCATGAAAACTGCTTTTATGTGCATATGAGAAAGGCCTTTTGAAACATCTTGCCAAAGGCTTTTTTGTCTTCTGGTTGTTATAAGAAAACATGGTTGCCCAAAAGAAAAAACCTGATCATGGTTCCACCTTAATCAGATTCACGATCGTGTCCTAATGCAATTTGTCCTAATCCATTTCTAAGGAAGACAACCATTTATGATTTGGAAAGACATGTGGGAATAAATGTGGCTATATGGAAATCCCCTGAGTCCTTTATTTACTCTATTTTACCAGTTCATAAAAAAACTTAATTACGTTTTAGAGAAGAAGGCATTATAAATGCGATGTATATTCTAATACAAAAACCCGTCTACCCGGGTGTCCTACAATCAAACTGTGCTCAGTTTGCAGTCTCACAGTGCATTTTATATCTCTGTGGCTGGTTTTAGAATAATGATGCCATTCTTAACACATTCTAATACTGATCACACACTTCAGCACATAGCTGAAAGTGGAGCTACGCTTGTTTTGTTTGGGGAAAGAATGCCTTCTGCTTAGTATGGCAGCAAATTGCCCTTGCAGCAAAAGGGCAATAACAACTTGATACCCACAGAATAAATTAATTAATACTTGTGCAAATATCTGTACATTCATCCACACACAAACCCCTATATATTTATTGAATTAAAATTATGTGCTCCAGAAAATGAAGAGACAGTTTAGTGTGTTCAGGAATATATTTAAGCATACCTACCCCACCCATGCACATCAGGAAGTGAAGAGTGGGATGGGAAAGGGTACGAGAAAACACTTAAGAGAAGATTTAGCTTTCTACATATGAGTTGTCCCATTGGAATTGTGTGAATAAAGTTAACCATAACTGTTTTGAGAACTGGAGTCCTAAAATAATACAGAGGAGTTCCAAATGCAAAACGGTCTAGGTTTATTTGCACTAAAATTCTTTCATGTACTATTTCCCTCCATACACACACATTAAAATATTATAAATGTTATTGTTAAGAAAAATTTTGCTATAAACATTACTGACTATAATAAATGCTATAAACCTGGGGCAGGTCAGCAGTGTAAATAATCAGAGTCTTTCTATTTACCCAGTTATAATAAATAGGAGATCATGTAACTCATGAAATTATAATTATCCGACATTTCATCATTTGTTTTTTACTTGAAAAGTTTGAGAAAGAATGTTTTTCTTTTGCACACTCGCATCTGTGGATGATCATTTGTTCTTTAGCTGGTGAAAACTGAGGTCCTAATTCAAAGCTTATCATCTGCCATAACCTTTCAGGTGACTGGTTTCACGTACTGGAAAAGTTGTGCTGATGAAGAAACCACAGTTTTACATGGACCCAAAAAAGGAATTTTTTTTGTTTGCTTGTCTGATGAAAAATAGCCCTCCATTGAAGTCAAAGTTTTGTTTTATACAGGACTGCAACATAGAAAAAATTGACTTGGTTCCAACCTGAAGCTAAACCTAAAATAGTGGAAAGAATAGTGAAGGAAAATTCCATTACTTGCTCAAAACACATTGATCTTATTTTGTGCACCTATAATGTTAAATAAGACAAATGTGAATAAAATAAACTGAAAAGCTGACAAAAATTAAAAGTCTTTTTGAATCTCACAATATCAAAGCAACATTTCAATATGAAATTATTTTTAATATTTTCTGAATAAAAGCCATATTGGAAAGAGTTTCAATTTTTATAAATCAGCATATTGAAAAGCAAAGTTTCCTCAAAATGTCTAAAAAAAAATAGAAAATTAAGTCCTTCTTCATAAAACAGAATGTTAGGTTCTCCTTTTCTGTTTTAATTACATACTTTTAAACACACTGAAGTGAAATATATCCCCTTGGTGTTCTAATGATTCTCTATGCAGTGCACCATAAGACTGAAAAAAATTGATGTACTCCTTGAAACCTTCTAGTTACTGTCAGTATGTATTTTAGCATTCAGAAAACTTCATGCCTTAGCAGTACCAACAGCCAGAGACTCAAGAAAAACTTCAGGTGTGAAAAGGTGCATTATAAGAGCAACTTTGCTGGTAAAACAAAAGGACTGAGATTGGATACCTCCTGATGCATATGTAGAATTTGAAGTATTTTGTAACAACTGTGAAGTTTAATTTCCAAGAAAATACAGTCTCCAACACTTTTACAGTTGAATAGAAAGGGAGACACGATAGATTTTTGTTTCAGTATACTGCACCAGTAAATCTCCAAACTGAAGTCCTAATTAATGTATGAACCAAACATTGCAGCAACTAAATCCATCTCCTTTCAAATTGCTACATACAGAAAATGGAAAGCGCTCTCCTTTGATTTTTGTTGCTGCTATCACCATGGTTTGTTGTGGGATGTAACTTATTTTTTTCTACATTGGACTTTGCTTTAATCTGAGGAATCATTTCTCCCCATGTATTTGGTTTCAGCATTTGGCAAATGTTTCTTACACACATATCCCACTGTGTAGGCCTGGACACCATCATTGGTCTAGACAATATCACGGGGCAAACTTTGTACTCACATGACAAAAAGCAACTTTTTAATGTTGAAAAATATTAGAACTAGTACAGAATTGGTGTGTTCTGAGCTGACAGGCAATGAGCATTCAAAAGTAACAAATCTAATCTGAGAGGAAAATAAACATGTATTTAAGTGGAGAAATTTTGGAAAGAAAGGTTGTCAAAAAATGGACATTTTACACTTTCTGAAATACTGCCTTCTTTACACTTGATACCAAAAAAAGGCCCAGGTAGCCAAAACTCTTTTTTTCTTATATTTATTTTTAATATTTAATTTTAGATTTATTACATCTGAAAGTTGCAGACATAGTTTTTGCAGGCTCAGCATGCTCAACAAGTAACTTTGAGTACCTTTAACAAGGCAACACTGATTTTCCTTTTGGGAAGATTAATTTCTCATTGCTGTTGTTGTATAAGTACAGGCCTGTTTTCCTTTGTAATAAATAAAGCTGAAGTCAACACATGTAACCACCGGTATAATACGTACATGTTGTGAAACTTGCCCTGACTCAAATCTGTTTAATGGCTTTCCACTGAAAATTCAACATCTGCCAACACCACACAAATCTTGATAACTGATGTCATCATGAACCCATTAAGCCTTGGTTTTTAACATGTTAGGAAAACAAAGGGTTTATGGAAGACTGCTAACAGAGGACTAAATCCTGGAGCCCTTATTCGACAGTAGGAATTGTTCTTTAAGTAAGGTGTGAGTAAGAACATCTTAAGCCTGGCAGAATGTAAGCAAGCTCTTGTTCCACATTAAATTTAATTAACCAAGCCATTCATGAAAATGACACCGCAAGATATGAAACCTGTCACTGCAAATCACCTTTCGTCACTGAGGCTGATTTGGGAATGCATGTCCTGCCACACCAGCTACTAGCTTTGATGTGTCACAGCTGTGATACTGCAGCAAGGAAAAGCTATTTAAATAGAGGGGGAGCTTTGGAGGAGTTAGGCATTTTCCCCTACGGATCTGAAACTTCTCAGCAGAGGCCATCCAGAGATACACATTGAATAAAAAGGTCTTCATACTAAAATCTCATAATATGCCTGCAGGACTCCTGTAGCAGTAGCCAAGGGAAAAGCTGCGTAGTGTTGAAAGAGTAAGGAGCATCTATCCAGATAAAGGAGGAATCCCATGTTATCTCTAACATCCATACACCTGCAAAACTGATAGCGCCTATCCAGCAGTTTGTTTCCTGGGCACAGAGGTGGTTAATCAAAGTTACAGCATAAGACCTGTGGGGGAGGGAAAGTCATTTAATTAATGTGCCAGATATCCTTGCCAAAGCTTTCGCCAAGATTAGGTTCAGATTGTAAAGAAATCTCCTAGAGAAGGATAATTCTCAACACCTGCGGGCACTTTTATTAGCTGCCTGCACAGAATAGAAAACCTTATGTTAAAGTATTTTGTCTCTGCTCTACCAAACTGACCTCACATGCTTTTATCTGGACATAACCATAAGCAGATTTTAAAGTAGGCTACAGACGAGTTTGCTAATGGGCAAGTGTTCTGTGGCAAATCGACTTGAATAAAGTAACCTGTGGATGGAAGCAATCACATAAAGCTGTTCAAAAGGGGACGCCGTCAAAACAAGGGAAAGTTTGGGTGCACAGAGGAGGAAGAAAGTGAGAGAGATCACTAGGATCTTTAACACATCCAGAGGAGGCATCCACCTAATGCGGCATTATGCTAGATCCAGGTCCAGATCACCCAGGCAGAACCTTGGCTTTGTTAGGGGGAATAGAAAAATTCCTGCAAACCTCTAAATCTCTTTCTCCTCACAAAACTTCAGCAGTGCTTTTTGTTTGTTTGTTTTGGTGTTTCTGGTTTGTGTTTGTCTGTTGTTGCTTTGGGGGATTTTGTTTGTTTCTTTATTTTTTTATTTTTTTTCCAGAGGCAGTTGATTCTACAACATTGCAGAACAAGGTTCAAAAGTTGAATGCATAGCCACAATGCTTCTAAGGAAACAAAACCTCAATAAACACCTGATGTGTTTAGAAACATATTACAGTAAATCTAGGAAATTATTGTGTTTTGGTACTGCATAATGTAACTCCTCACTAAAAGAAATTCAAGTGAATTTAAGGTGTGTTTTTCTGTATTGGGTTGTGAAATAATTTGTTTTTATCTGAAAGGAACAGTTACAACTGTCTGGTGGAGGCTTATGAAATTGTTGTTTACACTTGATACAGTGATATGTACTTTCAGCACATGTAAACACACAGACACATGCGCAGACATGTGCAACACAATTTCTACAATGATTTGTGGCAGCAAAACATGAATTTTCAAATGTTCATCATTCCACACACTTTAAACAGCCTCTCTTTAATCTGTTTTATCCATTAAAATTTTATTTTTCTGTAGTTCAAAACACTCCTACCATTTTTTCTAGACAGAAGAACAGCAAGAGGGCTCTGATATCCATTATTTTAATGTTAAAAAAAATGAAAGTACTGGCAATTATAAAAAACATCCATGACTTTGTAAAATATAGTAAAATCTTTAGGTTTTTCAAGAAATATTCTTGAAACATTGTCCTGAGCTTTGGTGGTTGCATTACAGCTCTGGTTGCATTTTCTCATTCCTATCTCAGTTGCACCAGAATCTTTTAAAACAAAATGTTAATGACAATTCACAGCCTGGTAATTTCAGGTCAGATCCACATCCACCCCTCTTCACTCAGGCTGACCAGTACCTCATTCTGCAAGAGCCTAAGTCACCTAAATGAGTGATTATCATAGCAATGAGTAAATGATCGGGTATATTAGAAAACTGCAGTGACTCTAACTCATTTCTCCTTACATTTTTTCCTAGCAAACATCACGAAAACAGTGAATCACCCCAAGCATGGCCCTTTTGCTTGAGGTGGGGTAATTTATGACACTTACCACTTACTGTGCAGGCAGTGTTGCACGCTATAAAGTGCTGCATGAGGTAAGAAGAGCAGAATTATGACAGAGCCCTGCCACTTGCAGACATTTGCAGAGGAGTTGCAGAATCAGATGCTCATGTCATGATCCTAAAATTCAAGAGGAAAGGCCCTCCCACAGCCTCTGAGAGCATTTGCCATTGATCTAACAGCTCACAGTCCAAAGCAATTCCTGGGCAAATAAAATATATTAGTTCAGAGCTGATACTGATTTTAACTTTCAGGAAGATGAATATAGTCTTAATTTCTACTAACTGTGCACACTTTAAACACTATAAATCTCTAACTATTATTAGCTTTTACAAAGCAGATAATGAAAAAAAATTAAGTGCAGTAGGATATTCCTGAAAGTGTTCATGCTTGTCCAGGAAGGTAAAATTGTTTCTAGGGGTCTGAGGCACAATGGAAACAGCATTCCAGCACTCTCCACAATCCAAATTCAAGATAAGGGCCTTCTCCTGCCATTATGGCACAATTTAAAATCATTTTAAACCTGTCCCTAGAATTTTACTTTGAAAACAATTCTTTGTATGTATATGAAAGAGTACAAATATTGATCACCTTTTTAAAGGCGTTAATACCTAACACAACATTTTCAGTACAACAAACATCAAAGACAGCGCTGCAGGTATCTCTTAGCATTGCTGATACAGGTTTCTCTAGATAAGACCTAACTGTTCTTCTTATTACAAACAATGGAATATGAAATTATGCAGAGAGCTGTAAAATGTAGCACACTTTTGCATCCTGTGGATTTTGTTTGAGCTCCAGCCCTAAAGAGTACATTCATCAGAGTTTTACACCTGACTAGTTCCACCAGTTGAGAGAGGGTTACTCATGCGTATCATGTTAAATGTGAAAATAAGTGCCTGAAGGATCTTAAGGAGCAACACAGACACAGAAAAGACAGCATAATCTTGATGGGCAAATCACAGAGATGTTCCTCCATGAAAAAAAAACAACAACAATAATGACAAAAAAAAATAAATCAAACAAACAAAAAATTGAGCCTGCCATAATAGCTTCATCAGTGCAAATTTGGCAAACAGAACCATGGAGGCTGACTGCAGTTTTTCCACTGTAAGCCTGACCTGTAACTCATTAACCTACCACTAAAACAGTATTCACCTCATATCCAGTTATTCAAAGAACTCAAAGGAAAAGAAAACTGGAATGAATTTTTATTCCATTTCTCTGGAAAAAGGGCAAGCCATGCCATATGTGTAAAATTTCATAAACACCAGAAAAAGAGTAAAAAAGAAACGATGAATGACTTGTTGAATGTGTACATACAGCACTCAGTTTTCATAATTCTTTTTTTGTCCACATTAGCACCATTGGACTGTAACTGTATTTTCATATTTCATTGTTGTCACATAAATGTAAACCAATCCTCCTGAAAACCAAGACTGCAAAGTTCAAGACCAACGATAAAACTTCATTATTTCCCTTGGTACTTGTCACTTGCCCCACTGCTAAGACTAACATTTCAGGGTATCTCTGCAAACCCCACAATTACACCAAAATCACTTTTAAATATTTTCCTGGAACCTGAGTTCATGAACAGCTATTAGTTTAGGAAGTCTTAATGGGAGCCATTTCACCAAATACTAACATTGCTTTCTATTTCATGGGATTGTGCAGAATTCAAGACAACCTTAAACTTAGGCCATAGTGGTTGTTTATCAGGGTCTATCTAATTGAAGACAGTTCTATAAATAAAACATCAGGCCTTTTTTATTCTTCCTGTTATTACCCTCATTAAGATAGGATAAGAGCACAGAAAGGTCATAGTACGTGAAAAATTGTGAAGCATTAGATTAGACCCCTTACATGGGAATAAAACCAGTACTTCCCAAATTCCTTCAGGAAACTCAGATGGGTGGCTCACTGGGAAATATCCAAGCAACTGGATGAAGAACTTCACTCCAGCTTCCCGAAGTATTTGTCATTTATTGAAGAATTTTAGGGTGATTTTTTTCCTCTAGTCTTTGTATAAACCTTCTAACTAAAACACTGCAACTTCTAAATAAGGGAGCATAGGACCCTGCAACCTTGGAAAAAAGATTATTTTTATTTTCCTTGACACAATGCAATTTTTCCTATCCTAAATCTCCCTATCTCATCCCTTTATTTTAAGGTCACTGAGTTTTCAGGTTGCCCTTTGACAGTGGCAAAAGCCACCTGTGAGTTACTAATGCACAAAGACTGACCAACCTATTACATTTCCCCTGCTCTGAAAATTGTCTAGATAATACATCACCACCAAACTCAAAGATTTCTAACTTCTACTTTGCTGGTTTTTGCTTAATTTCAGAGAGAAGACCCTGTTTGTCTTAAAGCCTGACTGGTTTCTTCCAGCCTTCATAGCTGATGTAAAGAGAGAATGTTTCTTCTTACAATCCTGGACTGTACTCTGCAAGTCATCATGGAGATTGGAAAGACTGTGGATTTTTCTGGGAAGAATCTTTCTTCAGTTTTAATTTCCGCTCTCCAAACAGATGTAATAAATTCTGCACAAACACTGATATGAATAACTCTTACAAGTAACTAGTTTTCAGAATCAATAGCAAAAATGCAGCCTATTGTGATTTGTGTTTTTAAGCTGCATAGCAGAGGCTGATCAGCGCTGAATTCGCAGTCTAGAGGTAAACCCCTTACACAGGCAAATTACAGGACTGGATGGACAGCAAGAGCAACCTCTTCATTTCTGCAGGATTTTCTCTACTGCCAGGTCCAGTTCTATAAAATACGACCTTCAAATGGAAGGGAGGGGACTAATCCTGTTCCATGTTACATGTGCCTAATTTCAAAGCTTTATGCCTGAGTGATATCCACATTCAGATGGACACTGCGTGTTGCTCACTCTTCATATTCACACACTTTTATTGCTTTGAACCAGTTTACGAAACAGTTTATAAAAAAGATAGTTTGAGATGCTGTATTCCTGTTTCCTCCAGTAAGGCGTAGTCAGACAGACAATATAAGCAGTGTTGTTTGGTTTTGCCTTTCCTCTTTTAAGAAATGTTGGTTTACAATGGGTTAAAAATCTGCTGCTAAGCACTGGCCATTTTAAGGTGTATTCTTCTCCCCTGCTGGTTTGCCCTCTGACCTTCTGGGGGCCAGGGTGGCTGCAGACTTCATTTTTACTCTATTTCCTGGTCTCTCTCCTGGTTGTGCACTCAATGCTTCCACAGCAGATTAATGACAGCTAATAATATCTGATATATCTGGACATTGCCACATAATGAGTTGCAGTCCCACTGGGTGCCCAAAGTGTCACTACTAACAAATTCACCAGAGCAGCACATAATTAGCATGTAAAGGGAGTGATCATGCAGTAAATCTGGAGGGGAAGATGGATAGCCCACGAGGAAAAACTATAAGGGAAAACTACTATTCTTAACACTCATTGGTAAATGTATGTTTCTTGCCATGAATATTTTCTTGATAACAAACTGTGGACAGGTTACCTTTACAGTAACATTATTCCTTCCACGGCTGATAGGCAGAATTTCATTATGCCACTGCTAATGTTACAATATTTCTGCAAAATGTCACCATATGTAAATTAGAAGAGGTTAGGGTTTCCATCTTAGTTTTCTTTCAAGATGCACTGTCCCTTTCTGCTACGGCCTAATTCCCCTTTCTACTAGTTTACAGACATGCTAACACTGACCCAACCTTGCAAAATAAAATTGGCACTGGAGTATCTTCCTTCTCCAATAGCTAAATAAGGAGGATGAAACTCCACACACTATGGAGCAAAGATAGGAAAATGGAAATGAACTTACTTGATGAGGTTTCATCCAATGTATAACCTCTCCTGACAGACCAGAATATACCCAGTAAAACAAAATGGGATGCATGGACAATGGGAGTTACTTGACCTGATCCAAACACGGGTCTCTGTCTTGTGTCCATCTGGCTGACCATCACATCCTAAGTGCTGCCTGCAGTTTGGGTATGGGCAAAGAGGCTTTCCCAGGAGGAAGAGGTCGGCAAGGAGCAGATGAATTGCTCTGATGGGCTGCATTCAGCCTGAAGAGCCCTAAATGGGACAGCTCCACTCTAGTTTAAGTCAGTCACTCATCCTCATTAGAAACCATTGCTCAGCAGTGTTAAAGACTTCATTTTGGTTTGAAGTTGTGTCATTTACAGGCCTTTTTCCTCTTTGACATCTGTGTGGGGACACTTGCATTTACATCTCCAGCTCTGAGGTTTATTTGAGTAATTGACCAAAATCTAGTTAATTCCAAGTGCAAGGGTTTGACTTTTTTAATTCTTCTTTTGCTGAACAGAGAGGCCTTTGGCCCTGAAGGCTTCAGACTTTGAATTGTTCTTGTTCATAAGGCCCTTCTGTCATTTGAGGGGAAAAATGTTAGCAAGGAAGCCTCACTTAAAAAAAACCAATTGAAATCCCAACAATCAAACAAAAGATTCTTCCTATAATACAAATATTTTACCATGATAAGCAATTACTCAGAGATGTGAAAAATGCATGTTAGTTTAGTTATATAAATTTATATAAATTTGTATGCTTTATATAGCTGTATAAATTTATAAACCCTTTCTAAACAAATATATAACTTATAATTTTAATGTTATATTATATAGTAAGTTCTAATTGGAATAAGTTACCTGAAAATTACAGTTATATACATTTATATAAATAAATAAAATAATATTTAGTTTAGCTTAGTTTAATCTCTATCGCTTCCTTCTGCAGAGAGAGTACTTGGCTGGGAGAGCCTTGTGATCCCCAGGCAGAGCAAGCACCAGCTGACAGAACCAATTTTATACCCCAGGCAGAAATTGCACGGAGCTCAGGTACCATCCGTTGTCTGTGATGCTGGTGAGCACTGTCGATAAACCTTGACACTTTTAAGAGTGAGAACGGCTACTCAGCAGTGCAGGGATGCACCCTGGGAATAACAGTAGCTGCTCCTGCCTGCAAATGCATTCCTGTTCCTGTCCTTAGCTGGGTGTCCATGAGCCTCACAGCTCCTAAGCTCCAAAAATTTCTGTGGGTTATACCTTTATGGGATTTCAAGCTGGTTTGTGTTCTGCTGAAGAATCAATGTTTGGAGTCACATAACTTTAGCTTTTAGACTCTTTTCTTTAAAAAGAAGTTTTCCAAACTGAGTTTATAAACCCTGGGGACTTAAAAACTGTACAGTTAATTAAAAAGTAAGCATTTTTTTAAAAAAAAAACCAGCAAATTTTCCAACTTAGAAAGGCAATTTAATGGGATTTTAGAAGGAAAGAAAAAATAAAGAAATTAAAAGTCTTTAGACTTTTCCTGACAAATAACAACTTTAATTTTGAATCACTTGTTCTATTTCCTTGTCTCTACAATCCATATGGTAACTCTCAGAACAATTATTAAAGATTCACCTTTTCACATAAATTCCTTGAATACAAAAAGATCCAAATGAATAAAAACAAAACAAAATAAATAAAACCAAAAATCAAAACAAGGCTTATATTGTTTATCTTGTTTTTAATGAAAGAATGAAACTCACAGCCTATCCATCTCCCACAGGGGCCCTTTTTTATGCAATCTTAATGATAATTAACTGACAGTGATTGATGGCTAGTACTGAAGTAATAGTAGATACAACTGCACAATTCCATCCAATTCGCTTTTCTATTTTTTACTAGTCCTTGTTTATTTCTGAATAATATAAAATGAATTATTTGTCCAATTATAATTTCACATTTAAAGTTCATCAGAAATGCATTTGCCCAATTGTTCTGTCACTTTGCTGACTGAGATTTCACAGAGTCAGATTTCATTCTGTGTCAGGTTTAAGGAGGGCAACTACTTTTGCCTTGGAAATACATGAAAACATTCACATACATTTCCATATATTTTGTAGGCAAAAGTATTTCTGCTGGAAAATGGGCCATGGCACACTGAGGCCATACAGAATTTTTGAATGTGTCCACGTGGAATTATGTTGAAGGGAACATGAGTCTTTTTTAGCTTCATTTCAAAATATTGTTGTTAGCATTGTAGTCACCTCTAGGGGTATTTTTTATATACACTGAACTGTTTTTCTACAAAATCACCTTTGCTGAGAAACTCCCAGAGTCTCACATCCAACTTTGGTGTTGTTGAAACTCACATCCTGTCACACATTGTCTAGAATAACTACATGAAATTACTGCAATTTGTTCTTTATTCTTCAAATCTACTGTTTTAAATAATTGTTGTCATTATGCTGGTTGTGTCAGCCTTAAAATTTTGTAGATATATCAGCTATTTTAAAAAGTTTTGCAGAGGTCTCTTGCTTCACCAGGAAAATGGACCGATTTGAAATGTGTATGTTACACAGAAGACCTCACGTTTTAAATTTCTTCATCTGACAGGTGAATTCTCTCTAGTATTTTATCACTTCTTGCATTTAAATGATATTATTTTAACTGCTTTTTTGAAAGACTCTTTCTTTCTTTTATTGGTTGAAAGAAAAATAAGTTCTTTTTAGACATGCAGCGCTCCCTTAACAGCTTCACTGCCCTTTCAGTGTGTCATTACATATAACAAAATGTACACACAATGCGTCCCTTGGGAGCTGAAGCTTATCACGGTGCAGTACTTTCAAAGTGAGTGTTTTATACCATTTGGCACCCTGAGGACATGTGAGGTGACACCACTGATCTCTCAGGAGAGACCTCACTGATTTCTTACTGCTCTTGCTGATGAAGAAATTAGTCAATAACTATATTTTGTAAATTCTAGCAGCCTTTTCTTTCTTTCTCTCTCTCCCGTAAGACAGAGGCTGTGGTAAAACTGCATCTGCCTGGGCCTCAAGGCATGTTCAGTTCTTGCCTACCTTTATGCCCTCCTTGATGAGAGCAACAAATCAAGTTCAAGCATCCTGTACTGAGGGATCCTTCACTAGCCAGACACTGCTAAGCCCTGACTACTGGGTAAGACTTCCATGGAGGTCTATCAACAAGTCTCAATCATCCATACGGGTTATTGCTCAGGGACAAGGGATGCCTCTTTCTGCCCAGGGGCTGCCCGCTGTCACTGAACCATCCTTTTCCAATGCAATCAGTGATCATTTGACACACAGGGGACTTCCAGACTTCCAGGATTATGGCCAATAAACCTTCCCCACTATGAGAAGAACAACCAGTGGCCATGAATCATGCATTTTTCAAGCAACAGAGAAGATGAGCCATACATAAATACCTCCTTATTTTGGAGGAATGCTTTCTTTAAGAATAAGCTGGGAATTGTTGGTCTGTGCACAAGAAAACATATCCCTGCCTCTCACAGAAATGGCATAGTCCCACTGTTTCAGAGACAACTACAGATGGAAAAAAATTATTGCAAGAAAACTGAGGGTGTCTTGTTGGTTTTTTTTTCATTCAACTGAAGGAATAAAGCAGCAACAAATGATTTTACATTAAAAGAAGCCTTCCTTCCAAGTGACCTGAAATTAAATATTTCCTTGTCACACACTGCAAGCAAAGCAAGGGACACAGAATCATAGAATGATTTTGTTGGAAGGGACCTTAAATATCATTCAACTTTTTTTACATAATGAGAAGCAACACAAATAGGAAAGGCTGAAGGACTCCACTCCACTTCCCCTAACTTAAAATATTAGAGCAATTCTGACATCTCTGAGCAAATGGGTGACTTATGTTCAAAACCCATCAGGTAAAGGTAGAAAAGGAACTAAGCTCTTCCAAGTCCTAACTTCTCTGATGCTGAAAGGGTTGAGAGGCCAGGGCAACTACATACTCTGCATTATAAAATTTTAGTCTCAATTTCTTTCATCAGAGAAGATTACTCATGAATATGACACGAATCAGTGCTTTTCAACAGGCCTTCCTCTAATTTTATGTACACCCACTTATCATATCTGCATACGTAACATCAGAAACATATAGTAATGAAGATAATAATCCAATTATAAATAATTTGTTATCTGACACAATCTCAAGTTTTTTCACAACAAGCAGGAATTATAAAAGGCATCCAAGACTTATGGAGAGGACGATAAGTTCATATTCCATGGTACTTCATGTATGACAAATAACACCTGAGATAATTTTCAGATCTAATGCCACAGGGTAAAAGACATCCCTAATTTTGTGCTGGTGGCCTATTATAAAACAAAATAACAGTTAGACTGACCTTCAAGATCCCATGTTGAACTATGTCTTGATCTCAGCAAGGCATGGGCACGGATTTATAAACTTACGTCAATGGGACCACCTTCACGTTTTGATAATTTTACAGCTTCAGTTGAAGTCAGTTACCAAGGTACTTCTTAGTGAGATATGGAGTTTCCAAAAGGCTTCATGGGTTTCAGGACAGAATCTAATTTACCTATACAAGTAGTTTTCCTGCTGCAAAACCTAGAGAGACCATCTTATACTGCAGAATCATGACTGTTCTCTTCATTTCCTAAATCAGGCTTTAGCTTTTCTATTCAACCCTTAGGTCCACAGAGCAAGGAAAGATGAAAGGGAAGGGACTTAATCTCGTTGTGTTTTGTCTGTTGTTAATTTAGAGGAATATGTTTGAAAGTAGAAAGCAGGCACCAAACCACATTGGAAACAGTAGCATTGAGGTTCACTAAAGAACAATGTGAAGGGAAAGCAGAAAGTTAGATATTCCAGCACCTAGTTTGAAACTTTCATTTCTGGAGATTTGGACCAGGCCTGTTCTCCTAGTTCCTGCCATGCAAGCAATAGAAAATGAACAGCTATGGATAACCTGAAAGGGACCAAGAACCCTGTTGTGACCCCAGTTCAACTTGCAGAGCTGAGATTTTACAGATAAAAACAGGATAGTCCTCCAACTACACGTACTAGAGAAATGAACAGCACCCAAAGCCCATGCCATTTTCTCTGTGAAGTTTATTTTCAAAACAGATATATTTAGCTAAAGACATTTCCTTCTCTCTGAATTTCTCTTAGGCCTGGAAGAGAACTCTCCTGTTTGAAGCAGAATGCTCACAGGATTGCACAAAAGTCAGTTCCAATTAATGGGAACAGAGTTTATTTCTGCCTCCCTTTGGCCCACTAAGTTTCAGGTCTAACACAGTATGAAGGTTGTTATAAGGCAAGCAACCAGCCTCTTTTCAGAGTGGACAAATTAACTGATTGAAACCTCTGCTGGTATCATGACTCTGTATATACAATTCTATTCTTCCTGGCCATTTTGCTTGCCAAAATAATATTTAGGTAGGTACAGAAGTTCCAGGTTCTATGTTGTTTTACTCATTTGTACAGGCATCTATGAATTTTGAGCTAGCATTACTTTGCCATCATGTTATATAGGGGAATTGGAAGAATGGAAAACAGCCTCTACTAAACTTGGTGATTCATTTAAACAAGCTTTGTTTCAGTAAAGCAAAATTTGTACCAGTCTACATCCCAATTACCCCAGACAAATCTGCCATGATTTGTAATTACATTATTATTTTAAATTAATCCATCCATGAATTACGGTTGTCTTTTGTTTATTCACTTGTTTAGGCTGGTCTAAAAAAATGAGCAAAGCTTTCAACCATTTATAATAAAGGCAGAATGACCAAAAAGACCTACATTTTTTTTTTTTTTAGTTTGCATTAATGAGTTCATCCCAAAATATATATGCAATAATAGAGGAAATTAAGTTATAAATGTAGGGATGTGCTCCAAGACACCATGAAAATCTGCATGCAAATGCATAATAATCACAAATCTACATTATTACAATATTAAAAAATACCTACAATTAAATTATCATGTGGAAATAATCATAATGTTATTGGAAACTCAATTATTGTGGCAACCCTTGTCGGGGAATTAGCAGGCTATGGCAAAGGCAAGTCAGACCTGAATTCATCAAATATATATTATCACAATATTACATGTTCACTTCGATTCCATGCAAAGACAAACATCCTCACTCACTAGTATCTGCTCAATGCATTTGTATTATTCATGAACAACTCTGTGATCTATTATACATACAAAACTGATTGTACGCTGCTTGCCTGAGGCTACAATGCAGAGACACAGAATTAATTTTATTATATACACATGCATGATAATTGTGTAGAATTCGGTCAAATATCAAACTCTGCTCCTGTGCTCCATTATTTTACTTTCCAAAAAGAGGTCTAAGGTCAGCAGCAATTTCTCTTTGGTGACAGTGAAACTCTTTGTCATTTAGAGTAGAAAGTTCCTGGGTACTAACGAGCCTGGTGTTGTGATGAATGGTCACACATTCCCTTTCCTTTCCAACCCCCACTCATCAAAGGGAAAATGTAACTTTTATTGAGATTCTCAAGAACTCCTTTCCTCTCATGCACACAGAAGTCACTTTGGGCTGTGGACTTAGAGGCTTCATTTGTCAGAGATGGAGGCAAGTCTTTCGTTTGTTTTGTAGACTTGGCTAAAATTGTGTGAGAAGATGATCAATACAATTAGGGAAACCTATTTGCAATTTTAAGAACCTTTTTTATTTTCAAGACTTTTGAGTAAAACCTCTAAAAATATTTTCACAGAACCCTCTCCCCTGCTTCAAGTTTTCACTAAATTAAAAAAAAAAACCAACTAACTCCCTTTTCTTTAATAGCACAAGGGACTTGAGGAAGGCCTTCTCCAAATATAGAAAAGCCAGAAAGACAAAGATTAGTGCCATACAAGACATTTGTAATTGTTTGAAGACACTATGATATAGAAATGCATCAAAGTTGGGAAGGAATATGAACAAGGCATACCTCAAAGTTCTGGCATGGATTCAAATGGCATTGAAAGTCAGCAGGACACTCAACTTGAATATATTACAATTTAGGTGGCAGCCAGGTTTAGGGGAGTAAGTTGTATGTATAAATTCTGGCAACAATAATTACTGTCTCTCAACTTCAGAGATGGGTATCAACTCCCACATTGCACAAACAACTCTTAGCGTGCATCTAGCCTAATGATCCAAGAGAGTTTTTTCAGGAGTGAGAAGAAGTAAAAGGTTATCTTTAACTGAAAAAATAAACTGTCCAGTGTTACATTCTCCATGCTGCATTCAAAATCAAACCCTGAAACATCTTGTCCTTATAGTTCCACTCCTATTCTCCATCCACCATCTAGGGTTTTGGCTATCACTTTGAGTCTCTGATCTTTAAAAATGAGGAACACTTACTGCTTGCCCAATGATTTTGGAGTAGGGTCCCATTCAAGCATATCCCAAACTCATCTTTGCATTACTGCACTGCTTTCA
This sequence comes from Callaeas wilsoni, assembly GCA_013398955.1. Lineage (NCBI taxonomy): Eukaryota > Metazoa > Chordata > Aves > Passeriformes > Callaeidae > Callaeas > Callaeas wilsoni. Next base: position 35,484 of record VWPU01002012.1, on the reverse strand, counting down.
ACAGTCATAAGCAAAAGGGCCTCTCCAAAGCATTTATATTCTAGATTCATAATATTTATAGAAATAAACTGTAACAAGGACTCCAAAGGGTTTCTCCAAGTCTGCTCATCATACAGGAACAATTTAAACAACCTCATCTTTAAATCTATGTTTTGTATCTATGTTTTGTATGTCCAGAGTCCATAATCTTCACAGTTCCAAGAACAATGCACAGTGATCTGCATTAGGTAGTACATGGCTCGTAAGTTTACCACAACATCACTAATTTGCTGTAAATCCGTACAATCTTCACTGTCTTAATTTAAAAATGTGATAGACACACAGGAAATTCTCGGGAAGGATGAAAAAATCCCTTACATAGCTACGTCACAAAAGGTAATAAGGGAACATGTTGAGGTGGGCTTTTTATTTTGGCTGACTCATGGCCATCAACAACAGAAACAGCAAAACCACAGTTCTGACCAGTCTCCAGGGCAGCAGTTTAGCTAGCTGAAATGCTGGAGATGCAGAAGAAGAGCACTTGTGTTAAAGAACATCTCAGTAATGCATTTTGTCACTAAAGTGTATATAACTCCATTCTGTTCTTGAATATTTCTGGTTTTAGGTTGGGAAAAGCTACAACATTTTTAGTGTTGGCAAGTATTCCAAGAGGGCTGACACCTTCTAAGTATTCCACTTTTTCACAGTAAACCCATTATTTTCTTCTGCCATTTCAGATATATGTGAGCAGCAGGTCCTTATGGCTCAGGCAGTATCATTTACCTTCAGCCTCTGTTGTAAAAGTACAGAAGTTGTTGGATTGCAGGGACGATTTCTTCTGAAGATCTTTAGTTTGGCAGGCTCTGGAAGTCAACAAAGATAATGGGGAGAAAGGCCCTACTGAAACAGCTCATTTTTTCATCATTACCCCAGTTCTTGTAAAGGCCATGAGTTGAGTTCAGACAAAAATACAATTTTTAAGAAATTTCATTGGACCTCACCAAAATTACCAAAGCTCTTAAGAACATGAAGAGGTCAAACAATAAGAGAGGAAATTCTCTTATTCAACCTGAGACTGTTTCTTGGTCTGATATGCCTGAAAACATCTCCATGAGTTACCCATGGCATTCTGGAACTTTGTCACTGGCCTTCAATTCCCAAAATACACTAAAACATACAAGGAAAAAAACATAGCTGTTAAGCCACATTTTCCGAGCTTCTAAAATAAACTCATTTTAAAAATCATATCGCTTTTAACTGGTTTGTCAAACTCCACTTATTAGTAACCACACTAGAAGCATCAGCTAAAAAGCAAATTTTTGCAAAGATTGATGTTATTTCCTCAGTTAATATTTATTTTGCATGTATCCATAGAAGTATTACATGGAAAGAGTGTGCACACACAGAATAACTGTTGGTTTCATTTTTCTGCCAGCTATCAGACAGCATTGCTCATGCACAAATCTTTTCGTATTTAATATTCATAAAGCAGAAGCAGCCACTGATCCCAGTTAGGATCAAGAAATTTTATGAGATTTTGTACAAAACAAAGATTATCACTGTTCTGCCACGAAGAATTTACAGTTGGACAGATTGACAGACTAACTATTTCTGCACTGGTTTTTATGTGAAAAGTATTTCTTAATCTTATTCTAGTCACTCCTTAATGCAAATATGACACTATAGGTAGCTTTATGCAGTAACATGGGGCATTCTTCCAGCAAATGCAGGACAATGCTGTACTTAGCAGCTACGGAGGCAAAATAGTTACTTTGTTTTAACAGGATTTTTTTTTGTAGTTTAGGCGAGGTGTTATATTTTCATTGATCTATTTTATTTCAGTGGAAAGTTACGTTATAGTATTAGTCAACCTGAACACGCTTTAAAAGATAATTCTTTTTCAGTTCAAAAGAAAAGCTGGCTAACATTAACAACAATATTCATTTTGACTGTCTTCCTAATGGAAAAAATTTGACATTTGGTTTCAAAATGCAGCAATATTTTTGAGATGTGAACCCTCTCCAATAAATCTTTCCCCAAAGGAGGTGACATCATAGTGGTTTGCTTGTGCTTGTTTCACATAACACTTACTCTTAATGACAAAAAGGCTTTTCTAGTTCAAGAAGTACTGGGGGGGAAAGAAATTTTTTAAATCATTACTTAGCCATATTGGCCATGATCAACTCCTTGATTCCTTCTTGAGAGGCATGTGAAGAAAGAACAGGTTGCCTTTGAGGCCAGTTTAGCATTTAAGCATTCTTTGGGAAACCTGCATTGCTGAGAGAGAGCAGCTTTCCCAAGGCTGAGCAGAGAGCTGGATGGGATCAGAGCTCAGCAGTAATGTTTCCCAGTCACATGCGACCACCAGCTCTCTTCTGTAGCCCACTAAAGGCCTCTGGCAACCTGAATTCCCCAAATGAGGCAGTAGAGGATGCTCCTTCAAATATCTCCTTGATGCCAAGGATGTTTCTATGGCAATTCTGCATTCAAAGTTACTGGTTCGTGCTGCATGAGAGGCTACGCAAAGGCCCAAGGAAATGAATGAACCTATCTAAGGTTGTGCATACCCAGGGGGCTTCCATAATTTTGGGTGCGCAGAAATACAAAGACGGAATAATGACAATGTTGTGCTGCACTTCATTTGTTGAATTACTTCAATACCTTGCTCACAGATGTGTGCATGTGAATCTAATCAACCAAATTCCTCGTAGACAGCAGAGATTATTTTGAGAGATTATTCCTGCTTCTGCTACAGAAAAAGAACCACCAGCCTTTCATAACCCCTTAAATACGGGGAGGTGTGTTTGCATGCATACACCAACACACACATACCCCTCTCTCTATATGCACCAAAAAAAGTGAGAATAAAAATTTTCCTATATATAGCACATTATTGTCATAAAGATAGGATGACTAAAAATAGACCTGCTTTTTTATGAAGAAAAACACCCACACCAAAACTTGTTTGATTGTTCAAGTAGTTAATCAATTATATTAAGAAAACAAACCAAAAACAACAGGGGGAAAGGAAAACTGGCATGATCAGAAATAAATATCTAAAAATAAAAGTGATTTTTCCATATCCCTTGAAATCCTAGAATAGGAAACTTTTCTGTGCCTTTTCTTCTTGAATCATATTTTGCTTCTGATCCTAAAACAGCACTTTCAACTATTCAATTTGCTGTTCAATAATAGTGACTCACATTGCCTTTTAAATGCATACAAAAAAGTTGCATCTTTTTGTTTTCATTTTCCCTGCGTGTTTGTTGCATACTGACATCAAATTCCCTGCAGGCATCCTAATCTTGCAATTGGAGAAACAGCGCTCCAGGGTTTTCCACATGTCTAATACACCTGGATAAAAAGTGCTAATTGTCACCAACTTCCATTTAATGACAGCAGTAAGGCACAAAATATGCTTGATTTGCAGATGCTAGTGCCACTGGGAATTAGCAGCAGATTAATAATTGTGCAGACCTTGAACATTCCCCTGGCACTGCCAGCCTGGGTTTCCAGTGCAACGTCAAGACTACAAGGCCTTTGTTTTTAGCTTACTTTCCTAAGGAAATCAGGCTTAGGCATTTGCACACTTTCCCTGTGTGTGTTTGGCTGTCCTATCTTCCCACAATAATTTCTGATTAATCTGAATAAATTTTAAAGGAAAGTAGAAGTTACAAACACACAGTGTCCTTAGCAGTTTAGTGAAAAACAGGCAGCTAGGTGAATATAATCAAGCCTGAGCCTAAGTGTTTCAAATATCCTGGCTTTTTAGATTCAGGTATTCTTGCAGATAAACAAACCATAATTCTGTTCAGATTCTGTTGGGTCTGAAAGTAGAAGGGAGATGTGCCATATCACATATTCAGCAGGCAGCAACCGTGCATCCAGCCACCTTTACAGATCAGGTGACAGATTAGGTGGTGATTTTTTCTTTCTACAAAACTATGTGCCAAAACAATCCTTTTTCACCTTGAGACTTTGAGTGGGCATCCGGAGTCATCTTCTTGCACAGGTTCACCTTTTTTCCTCCAGATAAATTCAGGGGCCAACGCTGTACCTTCTCTCCTCTCTCCTTGCTCTACTGCTGCCGCTGTTTCCTCTCCACTCTCGGCACACACAAGGACACCACCCCTACGGCATGCAAGCTTACTGGCAGCTCTAGTGGCGTTGCAAAGCTCATTTCTGCAGGCGGCAACATGATTATGGAGAAGGTGAGGGCGAGGTTGAGCAAATGTGTTTCAACACTTCTTTCTTGGTATTTATCACCATGCCATAGCATTCCTGCAGCCTGGCCTGCTGCTGCTCCAGCTGCCTATGCAAACTCCGGATGGAGCGCAACAGCAGGAGCCGTCGGTACATAGCTAGCTGGAGCCGGTACTTCTCCTTTTCCTCTTTTTTCTTATTTTCTAAGGTCTCCATCACTTTTGTGGTCTTCATCCAAATCACACGGCCCAAACTACAAGAGGCCATGTTGCCCTCGGTGCCGCTCCCCACCTGCTGCGTGTCAGTCCCAGCCTGCAGGGCCTCGCTGGCCTCACCGGGCACCCTTGGGGTCTGCAGCACCTCTGAACTCAATTTGCCATCACAGCAGGGGCTTTTGGCGTGCAGGGAGGCAAGGTCCACAGGCAGCAGGTTATCAGCTGCTACAGGGCATGAGGAGGCACCTAACAATGCATCTGCACCTGCCAGAGGATGCTCAGCCAGCCCAGGGGCTGTCCTCTGTGCCTGGCCACCACTAACCATCTCTGGGCCAGCCAGGGCTTTTACCTGGGCCGCTGCCCTGCTAGAGAGCACAGACAGTCTTTCTGGCACTGCTGGGCTTCCCTTGTCTTCATTAAGGCTGTCTAGAGAAGGACTGGCAGAGCAACCAGGGGATGCTGTTACAGCATCGTGAGACGGAAATCGGTCTTCATCGTCACCGCTACTTTGGATGTCCTCTTCATCTCTTGATACTACAGCTGCTGCCTCAGCCATTTAATGCATGAGCTACAGAAACTTTCTGTGGACAAAGTGGAAGTAAAAGAATTTCATTTCCACATACACACACGGAGAAGCCCAGTGCAGAGTGACATTTGAAGAAAGAACCTCTTTTTATATTTAAGCAATGGACCTATTACTTTTCTAATAAAGCACAACCCTTGGGTCACTTGAGGCCATTTCTTGTGATTTGCATTAGATGTTCTTCGAGACACAACATTAATCCAATGATAATTAAAATGATATACTGTACTATTAACATTCTCAAATCTTTAAAGGCAAGTGATCTATCCCTGCAGCACTGGCTGTGCTGACTAATTAAACAGAATACAGTTGTAAATGGGCATTGTAAGCACTTCTCTCATTTAAGAACACAGCTCTAACAAGTGTAGTTTGTAGAGATGGACGAGTTACCGGGATTGATCAGCTTTAAAGGGAGGTGGAGGTACGAAAAACAGCAGGTTGCATTTAAATGCCCTCTCCAAGATTAATCTGTCTGCTACCAGTTTTTTTACAAGGTTGCCTTTCCCCCTCCTATTAATTCTAACGGTAAAGCTATATTAGCACCACGCTAGCCAAAGAGAGGAAAAAGAAACCAAACACTTACCGAGGTTACTGGGGGGAAGGAAAAGAGTTACAGTGCATTGTGTCTGTGTATCATGTTTTCTTGAATGTGAGTCAGCACAATCTGGAACAGAAACATCACAGTGCTGGAGCAGAAGCAGCAACAGCATTATGCTGTTCCACCCAGCAACAACACAGTCAGTCCCAATCACAGAGGAGTGCAGGTCTGCTTTCTTCCTCCTCAGTGGGCATTACTCCCTGGCATGCAGCTTTTATGTCATCTTTGAGCATCAAAATTAATACCAGGATTGGATGGCACTTTTTTTCCAACTCAAAACCAAACATACCTGATTCACCCATACTGCAGGGTGCAACACCTACTGCCCTTCCCATCCCTGACAGTCAGCAAGGAGGTAGCACAGCACCAAAAGAGGATGAAGTATTCTGGACTCCAGAGTGCACGTTTTCCTTCAGAAAGAAGCTTAGATAAACCTCAGCTGCATAAACAACCTAAACCTAAAAATGAAGCAAGCATTCAGCACCAACCAAATGCTAAACATGAAGACAGGCAGAAGCTGTAGATCGAAGTGGTTAATGTACACCCATGTTTAATGAGGCTGGCCAAATCTTTAAAGAGCAGCACTACATCCAACTAAACCATCCCACAAAATAAACCTTATCAGCACTTCTGATGTTCATAAGAGCTACCTTCAGCATCATCTCTTGTTATATTACCAGGAACAAAGTTCACAAATTACCTGCATCTACTTCAATCAATTTACCATGGGGCTTCATTTGCCCCAAGACTTTCTCTACTCCATTCTCTAATATAAACAGAAGAAAGAAGCAATCCAAAATACTATCTAAAATCTTCCAGCAGCTGGAAAAGAATGAAAGTAGATCCTATCTCCACTTCTACCTGTGTTGTAACACAGATGATAATTTCTTATTTTGCATCTGCACTGACTAGCCTTCTTTCTGATGAATCTGCTACGATATGCTTACAAACTTGAGCACACAAAGCCTGGTTAACATTAATTCAGATTTGTACCCTGAGGTATAACTTGAATGCATTTTTTGGTGCAAGAGATAATTTGCACTGAATTTGTAAAATAAACTAAACATGCTGTGTTTATGTGCCAAATCATGCTACAGATTATATAAATAATACTAGGAAGAGATTAATATCCAGTGAGCTAATATACAGTGCAAGTTTATATCTTGGTGATTCCCATTTATCAGAATCACAAGCTACGGTAATTGAAGAATATGGAATTCAGATAGCGAGGATTTTACTGTATTAAAACATTGAAAAGGTTCATTGTGATACAGCATTATGTAGAGAGTCTTTTGGTTTCAACTTCTTTCGTCTCGAAAGCACTTCAGGCAAATCTCCCACTACAAAAAGGACAGAGTATGGGTGCTAGGTAGTGTACCTGACCTCCAGCTATGTCAATACTTTTCTATGAGCGATAGTATTCTGTTCCTCCCTTCTACCTTCACAGCAACTTGCTGCAAATAAGTATTTTCTAATTGTCTAATAAGGCATGAAAAAACAGACTTTTGTTTTCAGAGGTGTTTTTTGTAGGTTTGTTTGTTTGTTCTCTTCTGCTTTAATTTTTTCAGCAAAATTTTACTGTCAGTACTCTTTAAAGAATGGGCAGGTGAACAAAAAAGTCATTTTGCACACCACATTAGTGTCACCAAAAATAATAACAAATGTTTTTTTATGTGTGGATATGAATGGAATAAATAGCATCTGATACAACCAATTAAACAATAAAACTCCAATCAAAACTCATTGAGATAGATGGCTTTTCATAGAATATTATGACTTCAGCTGTAATCTATGAAGCTTAATAGCAAAAATATATTCAGTCCTTTGGACTTAGAGAATCAGCAAAATAGAAATACTGTAAAAAATACATATTTGTTATTGCTAAAATACAAGTTCTTTTTATGGTTAGGGCTGCATGTATCTTTCTATTATTACCCTTCCCTCCATTGTTCACGACTTCATAAAATCTCAGCTAAAGGACCAGATGGAAAGGTTCTAGACTCACTTCTGCCTGAAGGTGAATACATACTAAACACTTCAGCCAAAAAATAGAGATGCTCCAGTACAAAAGGGGAAACAAAACCAGTCTTATGACTGGGAAGACTTAAGGAAACCTTTCAGGAGAAAGGTCTCTTGTGTAACTGACAGAGTGGGGAACAGGGACCAAGACCACACCTCATTTCAATGGAAACATGTAAATGCTTATTCTGAGACAACACAACCATCCTATTCAGCTAAGACTGTTACCTTGATGAAGTGGCTCCTACAGTTTATCTCCCTTTTATTTGCAATTTGGCAGACCAACAGAGACCTGAAAAGGCCTTATGTTAGTTTCTTCTTGGAAAAGCACATTGTACTATTTCCCTGATGGAGAAATAGAAGAGGAGAGTTTGCTCTTCCTCCTAAGCACTTGTCTCAGGCAGGCTCTGCTCAATACCATTTGCTCACCTCTGGACTTGTTTTTCTGTTTGTGGGAAGATTTCCAGGCAGAAGCTGCTTCAGATTTCACGGCAAACATTTAGGTCAGACCAACACTGAGAATTTCGGGCAGGTAAAATGAAAGCCAAGATGCTTCCGGTTGAGGTTCATTGCCTTTCATTACCACCTACTCACAGGTTGATGCAACTGCAGCGGTTTCAAGGTGTCAATAGACCCTGGGGAGCCACCTTCAAGCTGTCAGTCTTGCACGCCCCTGAGAGGTCTATGTCAGCAGAGGTTTTTGATCCATCACACTCTTTCAGGTAATAGCTACAAGACGTGCTGGGCAACCTGCAGGCTCATAAAGGCAGGAACATGCTGAAAGTCTCTGTGCTTGCAGGCTTATGGAATGAGAGCTGAGCCATCACATTTGAGTTTTGTGTAGTAGCACAAAAGGCCTGGTCACAGGGGAGTCCCTGCAGATAGCCAGGACAACTACTGCTCCTTTCTCTTCCAAATACGATGCCATTCTCAAGCATGGACACATATGAGGACAGGAAGGTGCTTGGGCTTGTTATTTCATTAAGTACAAATGTTTTACTGTATTTCAAAGCATAAGAGCCAAACACATTTACAAACAGCATCAAAGGTGAGATAAGCATTCGTGAAAATAGGCCATTAAAACTCCATGGCCTGGGATGCTATGTTGTTTTGTATTTCAGCTTGGGGAGTATTTTTAACAAAGCATTTAAAAATAGCCTATTACACAGTAGTGTAATTACATATTTTACATTAATTACTCTTAAAGATAAAAAGCCATATTTTGTCTGTTAATGTACACAATTGCATGGCCTTCTATGAACTCAATGAGATCCATATGTGTGCATCCGAGGCCTAAATTTTTCCCCAAAGATTCTTTAAAATCCTTTTATAGGGCAGTATGTTGTAGAAGAAAGTCATATGTTCCCTTTCTTCTGCCTTCATGCCCAGCACTGGCAGGAGTCATTACAGGCTGCTCTGCATTGCACTGGATGGTAACAGGGCCAAGTGGCCAGTGGCCAGCCAGGGATTGCCATCGTTCTGCTCTCATGCTCGTCCACACTCAGGAGTTTCTCCAATCCTTTCACAAACAGAGAAATAAAAAATGCAGCCCAGCTGCATGCGAAGCCTACTGATGACATCAAGAAGTGCGTTACATATTTCAAGGGCAGGGAAAAGCATCGCAGGACATCTCCATGGCTTTCAGACAGAAGGAAATTAAGAATATGTACAGAGCTGCAGCACAATTGTGTGTTCTGGAAACGTTTAAGAAAAGTAGAGTGAATACATGATTTTACCAGTTAGGAAAGGTTCAGCGGCTTTAAACACGAAAATACAGGCATTCGAGCAGACCATCTTTATATGAGGGGTAAAAGACATGGAAACAATCTGCCACAACTGGTAAAAATTAGCAGGCTTGCTGCCAGCCTCAACAGAACTGCCTGTCAGAGGTGCAAATCTCTAAAAGTATGCTCACACTGCATTCAGACAGAGTTTGAGTCCTGTTTGCAAGCTTCGATGTCTTAAGACTGCAGGTGCCAAAGTGACCCAAACACTAGGAAGGGCTTGATGACAACTCTCACTGCAATATTTCAGCAACTCTACCCCTAACTCTGCTTGGGCTTAGCTATTCCCAGGCACACAAAATGAAAAATATATTTATATGGCTTTATAAAGATATTTTAGAGTGAAATGTTTTGATTTTTCCTCAAGGCAGCAGCTGTTCTCCCTATGATCTATGTGGAAAACATTAGTTTATGATTTCAATCGCCGCTCACCAAGTGAAAGAATAACGACATCGTTGCCCAAATCAGTCTAAGTCCACATTCCTGCCATCAGATCCACAGAGCTGTGTTTTTATGCTGAAGCAGCCGCAAAGGACTTTCCAAAGTCTTGTTATGAGCTCAGGGATCTACTTCAGCTTGCACAACAAGCAGCTGGAGGTTGTCACGGGGGCCAAGGTGGCAATGGACAACCCATGGGTACACAAATCTAAGATTTTTCTTGATTTTTCTCCCATCTTGGCAGACCAATCTATATTAGGCAGACCCAACTGGCATCAAATGGGCCGAACAGACTGCAGAAGAAGCACTTTAAACATAGTTCTTGAAAATCCAGCACATTTCAACATGAAGGAAACTTCACGTTTCTAGAGTGGGTTAAGAATGCTTTGCAACCAAGACATCTGCAGCATACACCCTACAAATTAGTCATGGGGCAAATAGAAGTCTTTATAAAGACTTAAAAAACTTTGAGAACTGCCAGTTTACCCCACTTACTTTTTCTACTTCTAATGGAGAATATATGCTTGTCTGTAATTCATTTTCATGCCAAAAAGGAAAATCTGATTATACAGTGAAAAAAATTATGAATTGTGAAAAATAATTTCCCTTAACTGTCAAGTGAAAAGGAAATTCTAAAGTATCAAAAGTTTCATTTTTTTTTTTCCCATAATAAAGAAAAGATTTTGTTTCATGGCAGCAAAATTAAAAGTAACTTTCTACAGTGTGATGCTCCCGTTACTAATTTTTTTAACCTTAATTTTGTAGAATGTCTATCATTTTGTTCAGAAAAAGATAAAGTAAGGGAGAGGGAGAGAAGAAAATGCAAAATAATTTAAAGTAGAAGATCATCTAACCTGAGATTACAGTCTTCCTATGGAGAAGAGACTAAAAAGTTGTTCCTGCAGAAAAGATGGTACTTGAAATATTTTGAATAACCTCCAGTATTAAAAGATTTAAAGGTATTGCTCATATACTGCACGAACTCCATGCCTGGCAGGTGAATACTGGATTACCCAACATAGCTGTTAGATTTCAGATGTGAAAATGAGTATGTGGAAAACTCACATGCCCAGTTACAGTTCACATCCGGTATGCATTGAGAGAAAAATCCTTTCTTCTAATGAATATGTAAACAGACTATGTAATTTTTGGTAATTGATGCTTATGCTTGCTTTCATTTTGGCACTTGATCATAACTGACAAACTGGCAGCTGAGGAAGAAGAAAACTCTAAGCTGTAAGAATAATAAACAGAGCACGCTGAGAGATTCAAAAAAACCCCAGCATACATGGGAGGAAAACTTTAGGAAATGAGGCTAAGCCATAAATGGATAGAAAAATAATTGTTTGGTGTTTCCACAACTTAAAATGAATGTACAATTTCCAGAAGCCAAGTATGTTTTTTTTTCCTAAAGTAACAACATTAAATGTGTGTAAATTTTCTGCCTCAGCTGTTAAACCAAAATGTTATGTGAAGATCATATGACAAAAATTACATTTAATACAAAAAGTTTTATTAAAAAACAGTTTCAGATGTAGCACCTAAAAAGAATATAATAAATGGATGCATCCATGCTATTGGAACCTAACCATTTTCACAAATACTAAATTGGTTCCTGAGAAGCTTAACTCTGCAGGTCAATATCAAGGACTGAAAAGTGTGCACCTACAAACCCCTTCCCAGAAATTCTGCTTTCTCATTCAGAATGCCTTGTTGCAGAGCCATACAGCTTTACTAATAGTGTCTACATAGATTCACCTGCTATCTGTTGTCCACACACAAACACAAAAAAAAAAAAAAAAAAAAAATTCCCCAAGGTCATTTGGGTCTGAGAAGAAGGTCAGGCTTGCTCGCTCCTTAATACCTTTGAAGCTGCTAATGTGACTGAGATGGATGAGAGTGAGTAGGATACAAGCCTGTCTGTCAGCAAAACACATGATCTCAGCAATATGCAGTGTAATTGATCTAAATCTCAGCTACAGCAGTTAACACACTCCAAGAAGGAGAGAAGGCACTTGGACCACAGGGCTTGTTGTACTTGACTATGTTCTTACTTTACAACACAGACATTGCTCAGCAACCTGAATTTTCGCAGCCTGCTTCCAGTGGTTAGTACAGACAGTATTTTCACACCAGCAGTTTCATTTTTACATCCAGAGGCTCATTGCTGAGTCTCTGTCAAAGTCCAATTTGTTGCCTGCTGAATTATCAACTAACACCCTATCACTTTTCTATAAGAAAATTTTTAAGATATTAGAAATTAACAGAAAAAAGATATATATATATATATATATATACACAATTAATAAATGATAATCTTTCAAATGTTTGGAGGTTTATTTTAGAGATGTGTATCCACACATACTTATTTCCTAAAGGAAGAAGAAATACGGAGTCCATTTCTACTTGATTGAATAGAGAACAGGCTAAGAAAGAAGAATGTGAGATACCAATCCCACTGAAGTCTCAGACTGAACAGAAAAAATAATGCATCCTTCCAAGAAAGAGTGAACACAGTTGGGTTCTGGATGTCAAAAAGATGTAATGCTTCCTTGTACCACTTATGTTGCCTGCAGCCTTGTCCGCTTGAACCTTGAACCCCAGTTAAACCTCCCTGAGCCCCCAGCAAAGGTCCTGCTAGAACCCCGCTGGCAGGTGTGGTTCAAAATCCTCCTTGTGCCTAGAAGACACTATTAAGCTATTGTTAACTCCAGTGACACCAGGGCACAGTTTTATCCTTTGTCATGCTTTTACTGGGCCTCCTTGAGATTTACATGAAGAGCATGAAAACACAGAACACGGTCATTGCCATCTGTCCGTGTATTATTTGTCACTTTGCAAGCTTTCCCCCATCCTTTCTAAACCCTCTGCCAAGGCACTACCAGCAGCACCTTTTTGACTCCTGAAGAGATCCCAACACTTAGTGGAAGTATTGTACTAATTAAGACTTTGAGAGCAGTAAGCAAAAAACATCATGTCTGGCCTCACACCTGGCAAATTACTCACGGTTCCTTGCTTCCCTTCACAAGATTGTCTCGATAAAAACCGTTGCCAGTAGGGATCTGAGGCAATGAGTGCAGCAAAAAACACTAACAAATACATGCCTATGTATGTGAGCTCCACTTCCTTAGGCAAAAATAACGAGTCAAATGAGTGAAGGATCTGCTGCTCTCTTATGTATGGTAGCTGTGCATACGCTGATGTGTAAGAGGCTTCCAAAGACTTCTGTCATAGCTTGTCAAAGTGCCACAGCTTGTCAAATTACTGATTTCAGAAACTTGCACTACTCCCAAAGGAAGGTGGCTGTTTTGTCATTTTAGAAAGGTGGCACACCTCTGAGCTTCTTTCAGTGTAGGTTGAGTGCATGTTATGCATGCCAGAAGGAGGTGGAATTGGCCAAGTCAAGCAAGTTAAGGCAGTCCAAAGCTTTGAGACAGGGGAGAAATAAATCCATGTGGAAGGACACAGTACAGGCATAAACAACACCCACACAGACTATCTGAGGTCTTGCTTTCTTGCTTGGAAAAACAAACTCCTTTCTGAACTCTGTTCATTTTTACAGACAAAAGTACAAGTCATAAGTACAGGACACTTAATCTAGGTAATTTATCTCATCCTTAAGTGTTTTCAACACAGACAGGAGTAGCTGCCACTTGGAACAGACTTCCTTTAACTTCACTTTCAGACGACATTAACTTTCAGATGACTAAGTCCAGACCAGTTCACCTTAACCATGAGGCATGTATTAATGAGAGAGACTGAAAGCTCAGTCTTAACAGTTACAACAGGAACTGTCTCACTCATGGAGAGGGTGATCCTTGCACGGCTACAGCCAAATAGCTTCCAGCAACCTGTGTTTCAGGGGTTTCCTGAGCTTGATGCTGCATCTAGATAACTGCATTTGACAGTCGTTGATGGAACAATTTTCCTAATTCCCTTTTGAAGACAATTATGCCTTTTGGCTTCTATAACATCCCATGGCGATGAATTCTGCAATCTAATTTTATGTTGCATGACTAGCATTACCGACAGAGCAAGCCGCACCTTTCCAGGGATTCAGTAACATGCTGACACCATCTTACTTTTGTCTCATTTAATCTCATGAGTCATAAGCAGTACAACAAAATTTTCTACAGCTATCTGGATTTTCCCTCAATATCAAAAAGCTCTTTTAAAGCAGTGCCTGTCAACAGGCAAATTATCCGGTGTACTTTTTCACAGGATTGTATTACTCACATAGCTCATTCTAGCTCATAAACCTAAGGACGGCTGAGGCTGTTCAGCATAGGTGGCAAATAATAAGAAATAAATAGGTGTTTGCAGAAAGAAATGTAAGGCTGGGAGGGGACAAGAAATCCTCTCACAGTCCTGGAACAGCCCAAGTAGGAAGCAGTGGAATCTCCCTGGAGGAGAAAAGCTAGGAGAAACCAGTAGGAGTTTTAGAGAGAGAGAGTGAATAAGAAAAAGGGACGAGGAGAAGGCAAAAGGATGTCTTTAGATTTCCATAAGAATTAAATTGGAAAGTGGAGTGGGAAGGACAGTGGAGAGGCAGGTTAAAGGATTGTATTCCTGTCATCATCAGCAGAGAGCAAGTAGGAAAGGAGACCTGGACTGCTTCTCTCCCAAGTCTGCTGCCCTAGGCGACTGTTTACTTTGCCTTTGCCCAAGCCAGCGTGAGATGTTATAAAATGAGTTTCCAAAATGCTCTGAGTCACCAGAACATGGATGAGATCTGTGGATTCAAGCCACCTTTCAAGATTATGAATCTCTTCTGAATATCCATTATGCCGATGATATATAACAAAATCACTGCTGTAATGTGATGCACATGTCAACTTCAAGGATACAGTCCCTGCTCAGATGGCATCAGCAGAGGGACACGTCAGCATGGTGGATTACCAGAGCAAGTGCTTTAGCATGCAAAGTGATGCAATGTGTTTTGACAACAATTGTTCCCTTATGTTTGTTTCTGTGTCAGGTTTGACTTGACTATCTGCCAGGACAATGCTCAGGATCCTTTGCATTGCTATGCAGAAGCTGATTATGTGATCAAATGCTTAAAGCACATAAAATCATTCCCAAGATTCAATGAGATAGATGTGCCAGAAAAGTCAGTAGGTGTTTGAAGTAATTGACGCTAACAGCTAGACCTGGATTTTTCAAAAGAATATGTGTTTTGTTTTGGATTTGGGTTTTTCTGTTGGTGGTGGGGTGGGTTGTTTTTTTCCTTCTAATGCACTATCATATAATCTGCCTAGAAATTCAGCCTTAACATAATGTTCACATCAAATGAAATTCACCCGTTAAGAAAGAACATACACAGGGTCCTCCCTGAAGTGGAAAAAATGCAGTCTTTGTGTACAGCAGATCCCCTGTGAGCCTTCATACCCTGCACACATGCCTGGAACAACAGAGCAGACTCCAACGGTGCAGTAGAGCTGATATTTGTAGGTCTGGGAGACTCAGCACTGAACTAAAACTCTTGTCAGCCCTTTGTCCCCCATCTGTGACACTGAAGTTTTTCTAATAAAGGCCAATACCCCCAGAGAAATGTTGCATATATAGATGGCTGTAGAAGAAGCAGGTTACCTGCTCTTATGACTTTTATATTGCATTTCCAGCCTACCCTGGACCATCACACAGTCTCCAAAGTGAGTAAGTGTGATTCCCATTCAAGAGACAAGGGCAGAAGACAAATCCACTGTGGCACTTGCCCAAAAGCCATGATCTCAAATAGAGGCCTCACCCTGTGCTCCAAGATTTGGGTCTAGCCTGGTACCAGTACTGCACAGCTTTGCAAGAGCTTTGGGCCCTCAGAGGTATTTAGGCACCAAAACCAACAAAACGTGGTACCTGTACACTTTCAAATTTCACACCTGTACATTTTCAAAAGACAAATCTGTCTTTAATTTCACCATCCCATAAATCTCTTTCATGGAGACATCTTTCGTCTTTTCTGCTTCACAAGCCACTTGTGAAGCTTAATTACACAATGACTATGAAGTCCAGTAAATACAACATATATTAAGAGCAGTTAATGAGATTTCTGTCACTAACATACTCTACCTCTTGTGAAATATTACTCATATATTAAAAAAAATTACAAAAAGACAAAAAACCACAGACATATTCAATATAAAGCCAATCCATCTTGATTACTTGCATAAATAATATGTTATACAACTCGATGATGTTTATGAACACAAAATGGAAAATAGCATAGACTTTTCTGATCAACATGAAACACAGTTTATTCATCCATGCGTTACTTGTTTCTCGTAGTGCCTGGAGTGACTGCCCATAGTGCTGCCTGAGTGGGACCCCAGACTCACAGGGTACCTACTTCCCAAGGGCTCTAGTGGCTTAAATACCTCCAAACACCTAATGAGAGGTCACAGTCCCCAAGTACCACATAAATCCACTGGAAGAAGATGGATCCAGTTTCAAATTGTGTGTCCTTGGTAACCCAGTTTTAGCTTCCCTCTGGGCCCCATGTATAAAAAAGTGCACATGGCATCATTGCAAATGCAATGTATTCAGCCAGTTCAGAGTCCTCACACTGCTTCAGCCATTTGTCCACGGTCTTTGACCAAAGTACCTTGCTCAGTCAGAAGAGAATGAAGAAAGGAAGAAAAATAAAAGTTTGTTTCCTGACAGAACAAACATACATCCTAATTATTCTGTATCTGGGCAAATATATTTCCTGTTAAGAATTGTGGTATGGAATTCATAGATTAATAACACTTTTACGGAGACCAGGCAGGAGTGATTTTCAGCACATGAAGCCTGTTACAACAAGTTCCATTAATATTCACCAAAGGGAAACCTGATGGTTGACCTAAAGTGAGACTGCTTCCTACTCTCTTCTTGGGAAATTGTTTAGGTCCTGTGGGACAACTGTACTGAGCTTTTGACACAAATATTAAAATTCTATTTAGATGTACAATGTTTTAATGCAAATTTTTTACCATAAAACCAAATGCTCCATTCAGTTAAATTAATAGAATTACAAAAAGATGTAATGATAGCAATTAAGTCTTGAAAATGCAAATTTTATAGTCAAGGACAATTACTTCATTTATAGTATACTGGAATGATGCCAGATGAAGGTAATTTAGATCCCCCTAGCTCACAGTTATATCATGAAGGATATCTTAATTTCATTAGTACAACAAAGATGGGTGAGAAGTTACAGAATACAAAAAAAAAAAAGACATGGGAGAGAAAATTTGACCTTTCTCATTTCATTGCAGCGAGAATACATAGATCTTACTAAAGTATTAGTAATATTTCTTTCTACTCTTGCCTCTGAAAAAACTGGGGTTTTTTTTATTAGCAACAATGGAACATTAGTATGTAAAAGGTCAGCTTCATTTAGATACTTAGAGCCAATGTGTTCATGCCACAACACTTACAGACCTCTCATTATTTCATTTTTAAGGATGCATATACTGTTGGCTCATGGCTTACCAGGTCTCAAGCCATGGCCTCAGGGATGCATGGTTTTGACTCCAAGAGGAGTTAAAATATTTTTAAAAAATTCTGCTCACTCTTGAAAAAAGTGCTCTTGCCTCCTGCAAACAGGAAAGTCAAATATCGTTAGTACTTCATTAGCATAGCAAAGAGTGATCAAGCAGATGCAGAATACAGAGTGATATACTACAGATTTTCTGGCCTGCTCATACATGTGCGTAAAAATAAATAAATAAGAAAAATAGTGTTTCCTACATTTACTTTAGCACATTACCAAGTTCAAATAGGAGTTTGAGGAACTCTAGAGGTTCTTTCTTTCTTCCAAACAAGTATCCAGGGAAAGGCATATTAAATATGGTGCAGTATGGAGTTTCAATAAGAGCCCTTTACACCTACCATTTTTCTTTTCTTCATAGCCTGCTGTAGCCACTGCAGAGAAACTCAAGTCCAAGAGGGAAGGACTCACTGGGTGACAACAGGCTCCAGCTCCACACTGGTGTGTCTCCCCCAGGAGCATCATGCTGCTGCAGGAATGTGGCATTACAGGCCCCCTGCCCACATCCCTTTCACTGCAAAACAACTTGAGGGGTACAGTGTTTTAATCCTTCACCCCGCTGTTTCTATGACAGCCAGTGTAATACTTTTAAGCAGTAAAATGTGCACATGAAAGCCTTACTGGTAAGCGAATACAAACAAGTGAAACTGCTGTGTTATTCTGACCTACAAGTCCACCAGATTTATTCCTCAGAAATGTTGACCCTAAAAACCAAAGAGCTATGACCTGACTTTAGTTCATTATTGATTTTAATAACAAGGCTGCTTCTATTTTGTTTTAAGAAAACAAAACAAACTCATTCTGAAGGAAAAACCTACCTTGCGTAGGGTTTGTGCTTTTTCCTCGTTATTTCTGGTCTGAAATACAGATGAATGCACGTGGAGACAGGCTGGCTTTCCTTCCTTCGAGATAGTCTTGTGAAATAAGAACAGGCCCAGTGCTTTTTTCCTTCTACTCATCAACATGTATGCAACATGTGTGCTCAGGCACACTTGTAGTGCCACCCTCATTTTGCACTGATCTCACCAGTGGAAGTCTGAACATGCTGAAGAGCTGGAGACATGCCATTGACTTCAATGGCAGGATCTCACCCCGTATTTCTGCAAGACAAAGAGGCTATCAGTCATCCCTGTGCCTGAAAATGGTGGATGATATCCTGACTCACTGGAATGCTATTGGCTCCTTGTGGGGTTCAGATTTCCTTCAGTCAATTCTGTCTTCTGTCATCCAAGAGAAAAATTAGACTTTGTACCAATATGAACTTCATCCTATGCTTCTGATTGTTAAACCCCTATTATACCTGACAAGTTAGTATGACCTTGTTATTCTTAATATATTTATTGATGCATAAGGACTGATGTATCATTCTAAACTCTCTCTCATTGTGGATGTTGTTTGGAGATTTGGCTTAATGAGGAGTGCTCGAATGAGTTAAGCCTGTGTATGTTTGCACCACATTGTACAATACAGCTTAAACTCATGCCATTTTATTGAAAAGCTTAGAGTTAACACGCTAGTAGTTTGTGAATCTACCAAGTCTCAGCTGTTGTAGGGAGAAACATTTTGCCCAAGCTATTCCCAATGTGTCTCAGTTGTGAAAAAAAAACCAAAAACAGGCCGTGATCGTAATAGGATATTGATTAGTCTGGATCCCATACAGAACAGAACTTGATTCTTTGGTGGACCACTAAAAGGTCATATTGCTTGATTGCTCCATAGCTTCTAAAATACAAGAAATATTGAACCAAAACTGCTTTCAATTATACTCATGTTATCTGAGGCCTGAGCATGTAACCAAGGGCAGCATTTGGCCCATTCTGTTAAAAAATGGGGCAATACTCAGCATTTCATTTTGTCATTAACAAAGCTGAACATCAGCTCTGCCTACTCTAATTGGTGTCCTGCCCTAAAGTTAATTCCAAGGTAAGCAGGCGAAAATCTGTTTGATCCAAGGGCTTAATTTTGGATGGATCTGACATACAGTGATATGTTCTTAGTGTTATCTGAAAATTGTGGTTTGGTTTACATATTCAGATATATTTCTGCAGAATGATATTTACAACTGTTTATATACCTCAGATCTCCAAATTCCCCACTTGACCTGACTCTCACAGTGAGCTTAGATCAGCAATAAGACAATGACTTGCTATTAAACAAGATTTAATCAAAGCATGATGCTTTAGTCAGTGAAATGGATTTGCTTTTTTGTGCTAACAGTGATCCAAGCCAAAAATTGCATAACGATGTCAAAATATATTGTGGAAAATACTATACATCTAACTCTTCCTTTTATTACACTTATGTCACTGGTATTGTAAACACAGAACTAGGTTTCCAGGAAATCCTGGAATATAAGTGAAGGAAGAAATTGTCCTTTTCTATCTTCGTCTAAGAAATTCAGTTTTCTAGTCAGACGTCCAACAGAGTAAATTCCATTTCTGGTCACTGATACAATTCAAGACAATAATGAAGAAAAATTCTAGCAACAAGTCTCTTATTTCCTTGATCCTGTCAGAAATACATGTTAGATTTATCTTGATACTAAATTCCACTAAATTTTAAAATGCAGTAAAGAAATAGAGGAGTCATACATTAATTTTAGTCAGTACTGTTGCTAGTTATTCTGGCACTTGGAAAATTAGAAAGCAACTTCTGCAGTGCATATTTATTCTAAATGAGTAGATCAATTCTGAAAAAAAAAGTTTATTTTTTATGTATTTATGATGTTATTTATTTATTCCTATTTCCAATCCATATTGCAATGCTTCACACAGAATGCAGTCCCTTTGTTACTCTTGACCTGCTTTGAAAGCTGTATGGATGTGATAGTTTCTTTTCTCTTTTCTAATGTTTTCTTCTCCGCACTTGATGAATGCTTGAAAGTAAGACAACTTTTTTTTTCTCATCATTTTCCATTTTCCCAACTTTCTGAATACTGGGCTGGGTTTCTTTTGAGATGTGATATGAAAAGGATTTAAGGACCAGCATTTTAAAGTCTCTATTCTCAGAAGTTGCCTGTGATTTTTGGAGAGTTGTCCATTTGTGAATCCAGTTTATATTTTCAAATACTACTTGATTTTGAAATATTCAAATCATTCACAAAGCCTTTTGAAGCACAAGCAATGCTTTTGGTATCCTTTAGGCTTATTCTCCTCATTAACTCCAAACCGTATGTGTGAACACTCTCATGTTTTTAAAGCTATGTCCTTTGAAGAAAGTCAGTGGGAAGAATGGATTTAGCCCAGGCTTCAAGAGTTCCTGATTCATTCAGAACTTCCTGTCTATTGGACAGTTCTCAGAAACTACGGCTATCTATAAAATTCAATCAACAGTGAAAATCAATATAGTAATATTGTATATTATAGTAATATTTTATATTACTATATATAATGGAAAGTCATAAAAAATGTTCTTTCTGTTTTTTTAAAAAATTAATAATGACTTATTTAGACCATATGTATATGTATATATATATATATATATGCCTTTCTTTTACTCTGTGAAAAGGATGTATCATAAAACGAAAGTTTGTAAGACAGAAAAAAACAGGTATAAAATTCCAGAATAGAATGAAGAGTATAGACAAATATTTGCAAAAGCAGATTACAGATCCACTGACACTATCTTGTTCAAAGAAACACATCAAGTAATTTCACAGAAGAAAGCTTTTGGCTTGTTAGTTTAAAATGTTCTAATGCAACATTTAGCTCACAATATTACTGTATCATATAAGGGCTTTCATATGCTTTCCAATACAGCTTCTGACTCGAGGTATTAGCTGATGCAGCAGCATAAATGAAGAAATGTCTAGATTTCTATGGTTCCCAAAGGTCATTTTTACGAAAAGATCAGGAAATATGTTTCATTGAAATTAAAAAGAAAACTATATCAATTTTAATAACGTTGTTACTATAATGACATAAAATTCAGTGAGGTGGAGTACTGCTTAATATTTGACTGTCAAGTTTCCACAGTGAGTCTGAGATGTGTGGAAGCATTTAAACTTTTTAAACTGAAATTGTTTTCAATTTTATTTCTGTTTCATTACCTGATCCATATTTTTTCCCCCTTGCTATAGTGCAGATTTTTTTTTGGTTGAACCTGATGTTTTCTGTGAAGTACAAAAAAAATTCACAGAGAGCTGTCCCTCTATACCCAGGGAAACTCAGTGTGAAAATGCATCCCCAGATGGCCAAAAGCTTTCTACTCCAATTCATTTCCTCAGTGAAGATAGAACCTCAGCAGTGGTTCAGGGCACGGCAAGGGGGCCACTGTCAGGACACAGCTGCCTTCTGGGAATTCTTAGTGATGGCATCTTCTGAGATAGATTGATATCAGAAGCTGTATCAACCCTCAGCCATTCTGAGAAAGGCAGAGGGTCCAGCAGGCATAATTCCTTTACTCACAGGCCTGCATTCACCCAAACATCTGTAAAGACAACCAGAGCCACCACCTGCAGAGCCAAAGCAGTCTCTGGCTACACACAGCCTTTTGTTGGACAAGATGTTGAGTGCTAGGATTAGAGAAATGAAAGTGTATCGCTTGGCACAAATCTGCAAAATTTGGGTTTTCAGATAACTAAACAAACCAAAGCCTGTCCCCAATACTGGGACAGAAATGAGTTAATATACGTCAACAATATGTAACATTTTGAGATCAAATGCTTTTCTAAATTTTTTTTTTAATTGCAAGCTTGGTTTAGTACATTTCCCCAGGATGGATTTTAGCAGATTAGTTTAAGAGTTGTTTGGATTCTTGAGTGTAGAAAACAGATAGCTGTAAATGTACTTGAAGAATTTATTAACATTCCTGATATAGTAAAAGTCTGAAAGAGCAAAAAGGGTACACAATAGTTACCAACATCCATTAAGATGTCCTTACTTACAGGGCCATCTTGAAGGCAGGTGACAGTTGTCAGCAGAGGTTCTATGCTACATCTACCCGAGGCTATCTCTCAGGTGGTCTCAACACAACACAGGTGTCTGGAGAATCCTTCCTTTCTCCTCACCCCTCTGCAATGCTTCCTCAGGACTGACCTCAGACTGGCCCAGCAGCCCTCCATTCCTTAAAAGGAGATTTTTTTTTAATTACTGTAATACTGGGCTTTCAGGAAAGGTTACTCAGGTAAAGCGCTCAAGGAGCCTCTGCAAAGGAGATTTCAGAGATGAGGAAACAGGCAGAAAATTTACTGTCTCAAGATAGCTACAGAGAGCCTTGGTCACAGATAGCATAAAGCTACCTGTTAGAGGCAACTATCACCCTGTTAAATTCTGCTCTTTCTTTTCCATAGATGTATATGTAGTCAGGTATGTGTCCACAGCTCTTGTGAGGGAAAAATTAACTGTGTTGAAGAACAACAGATGTCTAGGGGCAAAGGGAAGGAATGACTGTTTTGTGAGGTCACATGGAAGGGATAGCAGGGGACAATGACTTGATGAGTTTGGGGAACAGTGTAGATCCAGCAGTTCAAGCCAAACATAGGAATTAGAGGGTCATGAAATTAACTATTTGGTTTTCAGGGAGAAAAATGGAGCTAATAAGCAGTCATACAAATGAACTATTTGTTTGTCACAACAAGTTAACAGGTTTTCATATTAGCGAACAAAAAGGACTGCACAGCAATGTAATGGTTTCCTCAATGCTGATCTCTTTTTTGGGTGGAGTATTCTATGCCATGACATGCTGAAAACCACAGTGTTTTGGGAAAAGGGGAGGGCAGGGGCACAGAAATATAAAGAGTGGGCAAAGGACTAATAATAGGGTGTCCTGATTAGCCCCCTCACTCTTTCCTGTAAACCATCAGCCTGTGGTGTGCTAAACCAAAAGGTGAAAAAAGGCCAAACTTCTCATAAGC
This sequence comes from Callaeas wilsoni, assembly GCA_013398955.1. Lineage (NCBI taxonomy): Eukaryota > Metazoa > Chordata > Aves > Passeriformes > Callaeidae > Callaeas > Callaeas wilsoni. Next base: position 12,283 of record VWPU01002012.1, on the reverse strand, counting down.
AATGAGTCCTCTGCTAAAGCTACAAGTCATCCTGGGTGAGGTCAGTTTTCTGCGGTGACTCAAAAGGATGATGTTGCTTGTGTTAGCAGAAGCGCAGCTACGGTCACAGCCACACAGGTGTGGACACTGCTTCTCTCAGGAAACCACCTGGAGAACAGACAGGTTGCTGCATGTAGGGAAAGAGTTCAAGAAATCTGGGAAGGTGGATGGAGTTTGGGGCATCAGCAGGAACACCGTGGCTGCTTCCAGCCCAAGGTTACAAGTGAAGGGGAAGCTGCAGTCTGCACTTGGCAAGGCCAGGCATGCTGTGGAATAATCTGGGCAGCATCAGGTCTTTTTTTTTCCCTAGTTCAAAGGCTTAACCAAAGCCCATTCTGGGCACCACCAGTGTGAACAGGGAGAGCCCAACAAGTCACTGCCAGTGCTCCTCTGCTCTGAACCGTGGCTGCTTTTTGCTTACAAGCACTCTGTTGTTTCATGTTTTTATGACACCAGAGTACCCAGTCCTTGACAGGTGCTCCTGGGAACTATTATAAAGAAAATAAAAATCCTTCAGCTTTCAAAACTTCTGAGAAAACTCTTGGGGAAAACATACTGAAGTTTTGGGTTTCAGTGGGCTATCATACAACGTCTGGAAATTCAAAATGCTGAAAAGAGAAAGTTGGGATTTGAGTTCTTGAAAACAATTAATTTTAGAGTGGTCCTAGTGATTAACTGGCAGCTCTTTCTTCACAGAAACGGATGTGCCAGGTACCATGCCAAAACCTCATTTCCAGAACTGCTCCACCATGGGCGGCTCAGTGTTCCATGGTCCTTAGGACAAAACAATAACCTCAAAAAAAAAAAAAAAAAGAAAAAGCTTCAAAGTTATAAGTTATACTACAGAAAATGTGTCTGGGTCTGTTCTAGTGAGGAAACAAATTTACAAAAATAAGCATAAAGTAATGGACAGTAAGACACCACTAAATGGTGTCTCCCATGGATGAGACACAAGGTAATGAAGACCCTTGATACTGAATGAACCTCAAAGCTCTGTAGTGGCACTTCCTTGCTGGGATTGTTTTTTTCATGATGAAAAGAAGCTATTTATGCCAAGGGGAAGCTACAGAGAGGTGGGAGCCTAGCTGCCCTTCCATGTACACCACTCACCAATAACTACTGTCATATTGCTTGCTGGATTTATTGCACAGGCAGAATCTAAAGACAGGCAAGACTACCAGCATGCTGCATATCAGCTGTATACCTGATTTGCCTGTGTCACTACTCATCCAAGACTTGAAGATAAGTTATCAGGAAAAACTGAGGGCTTAGACAGGGTGTTAGAAACACATTAAAATACACGGACTATATTGTTACTTACTATGCCATGTCTTCAATGAGTGGTGTGTTGGAAACAGCCTTCTTTGCTGCATGGTAGAGATGTCTAACTTCAGCACCCAAGATGAGAAGTCACGCTCTCTGACCACTTAAGCTATTTAATATTTCAAGTGTTGTCAAGTGTTGGTGACATTTGCTGGCCAGAATTTCTTCTGCTTATCAGAGAGACCGGTTTTGTAGTACACAAGTGGGTGATGTCAAGGTAAATTCTGGAACTAAAATCAAAGTTGGCCTTACCTATCTGTGAGTTTGGACTTCCACTGCTGGTGTCACAGGAGTGGAAAAATAATGGAAGCCGTGTCCATCAGAGGGATATCACCAAGTGTGCCAGGTCACGTTACTGCAAAACCAGAGTGCTCGCCTTCCCCGTCTTACTGTAGTCCTTCTTCTTTAATGAGGAGTGAGTTATAGTCAATTAAAGGTGGATGATAGGAACTATAGGGAATACATTCGTAATCAAATATGAAAAATTACCATATACCTTGTATACAAATTACATCATGAACAGAAAGTAGCTATGTTTGACTGGAGCAATTAAATGTTTTCTTTAAGAAAAGGAAAAAAAAACCTCCAGTGAGAATATTTTAGAAAATGACTTTTTAATCATCTGAAGAACTGCTAAAATTACTTTCTCCTAATAGTTTTAAAGTGTTCCTTAGTTAGAATTAACTGCAAACCCTTTGCAGAACAGACGAATACTTCCCCAGGAGCCTGTTTAGAGGAAACTTTATTTTTAATCACAAGATCACATCCACATGCTTTTACATAGTTCAAATGAGAATACAGCAGCTTTGAGCATGTTTCCCTGCTGTGCAAATACCCACAAACTTGGGAACCATTGCATGGGAAAGAACATGTTCTAAAACCAGACAGGAGGACATGGCACATAGCAAGATTCACCCCTCCAGCAAGAAACATTTATACTGATAGAAAAATCAGTTGTTTCAGTGCTATCTGATGTACAGTAAGCAGCATCCTGCCACATAAGTAAATCAGCTAACACCTTCAGTCTTGCCTGTTTTGTCATCTACCATTATCCCTGCAGATACCGCTGGTTCTGCATGGGTACGGACAGATTTGGGGAGGGGAAGGATTGTGGTCACCTTTCTGCAGATGAGCAGTCTCTGCTCAGCAGTATGATAAGAAAGACATGTGCCCTGTGGGCAAATGATAGGGAACTGCTTGGAGCCAAGAAAAAAAAACCTCTTGGGCATGGCATGCCCCAGTGTTCCACTTCTGCCTACCCTTGCCTAGGAATGCTCCTTTTTGGCACAGCTCGTGCACAGGGACAGGCATGGGCAGCCAGGCACTGTCCCCAGCTGGCAGTGCCAGCCGGCACCCGATCTGGGGTGAAAAAGCTCACCAAATGAAAGCACGGGGACCAGAATCAGACTCCTAGAAATGGCAGATCTAACAACGTTGCTATCTGAACAGAAGGAACACTTGCTCTAACAATAGTCCGATTTAACATCAAGAATGTTGCCAAGACTGCTGTGAGTGTTCAAACCTTGTCTCAAGGATACTTGGGAAGCTGGGACAACTAAAGGAAAGGGTAAAAAATGCTGAGAATAGCCTATTTGGTCAAGGAAACCCAGTGCAGTTCTCATATAAATGTGATCATTTTCAATCTTGGTGGAAAATTCACAATATTATTCCTTTTTCTGCCAGCTTTAACCAAACCTTCCCTTTCTGCCTGCAAAACAGAGATAATTATTTTTTACTCACCTGCATAAAATGCTTAAAGAACCCCAGATGATTGAAGATATAAAAATGGAAAGGAAATATGTGTATATGCACGTTTATATATAATTCTTATTATTGTTACAGTCTGGCAAGAAAACAAAGATTATTTCTAGCAAAGCTTTGGGGTTTTTTATAGCTTTAGAAGCTGTTTAATAACTAGTGATCAGATGAAAACCAACTGCTTTAGAAATCAATGAGAACTGGATTATATGTCGGAGAGGAGGAAGCATTAGCAGAAAATGTTTATATTACATAGCATTTGTTATCTTGGATAATCACCATTTCTGCCTACATCTTCCAAGAAACTCATTCTGCTGCTCTGAAAAATATGTAATGATTTCAGGATAATTTCAGAGGCCAACTCCTCCGGAAATCTAAACCCATTATTGAAATACTTCCAGTGTGCCAGATCAGTAAAATCAGGCTGAGGAGGACAAGGGGAGAAGTCATTTAATCATCTGACTCAAAGGCTGCAATACATTTTTTCTGTTTTCCTCTCCCACTTTTAGGCTTCTTAAGATTTAGGATTTCAAATTAGGTTTTTTTTCATGCATATTATATAAATCAGCCGATGTTAAAAGAATGTCTCCTAAACATAGCTTAATTGTCTGCCTTTCAGTTTCCTCCACTATAAAAGTTAGCAGCAACTACAGCAATTCCCTCCATGGACTGAATCCTGGCTACTGCCCATTTCCAGGAAAGCTGGAACAGTGTGTGTGCTTCATGCAGAGACAGTAAAACGGACATGCCATTGAAGTGAACATTGGGATATTTATATAGTCATACAGTTTGGCTCCAAGCTCACTCATGACGTTCACCATATCCCTGCAGCCAAGTCTTTCTGTGATTCAGTTCTTCTGTGACAGCTCTGCTGTGCCCATCAATGCTGCATTGGAGATGTTAAGAGCCGAGCTGGTCCTCACCATTCCTCAGCTTCCTGAACTGCCGCTACTTCACTACAACAAGGAGGAGATGTTGCCTCACACCACCATCACTCTTTTTAACTATCTACCTTCTGAATCAAATGGAATCACTCAGCATTTCTGAGCAACATTTCTCAAGTGACAGCTGGTGTATGAGATTTTCAGTCCACACAGCAAAAAACTCATCCGCGCTGTGTGGGGACTAGGCTTGTGTTCGGGCCCTCAGCTCTTGTTCTTCATGCCTCTTAGGTCTTGGTGATGTAAATGATTTTAGCCCACCACTTTGAGTGCTAGGCCTTTTTAGACTGTAAGAGCATAGTTACTAACACTGAGGGAAAGATCTGATTTCACAAGACTGCAGTAAAACTCTCAGAAGGAAAGCATTGGGCTAATACTGAGGAATAGGAGTCTGGAAGAGTGCCTGGGTTCACAAGAAAAAATACAGTTTCCACTACAGCTTGTCCATGAATATTGAAAAAAGATGAGTGATGATTAAGAGTTTAAAATAATCTCCTTTCCACCCTTTCACCTGCCTCCAGTCAAATCATAAAGCCAGCCATGCCCCTGGCTTACATTATAATGGAATTATTGTTCATGGAGGTTTGGCCAGTCAGCAGTCAATAGTGAAGAAATGACAAACGTGTGTACAAGGGAGAGCCTTTGGAAAGAAAAGAGAAAGGAAAGAAGAAAATTTATTATTGCCAGTCTACTGATGAATGCAGGCATTAGAATAGCAGATGTAGAGTGTATAAGGGTCTGGAGAGTGAAAAGCTAAGTGTTGCCTCAGAGCACCAGGAAATGGAGCCAGGGTTGTGAAAGCCATCAAGCTGCCTGAGCTCTGCATTCCTTAATGTACAATGAAATGCTTTGATAACTGAAACCAAAAACCCTAAAATGGCAAGCGCTTCCTGCAAGAACCCTTGAAATAAGGTTTGCTGCTAATGCAGAGTAGTTGTCAGTGTAAGGGAGAAAGATGGGGGAATTGGAGCTCTGCATGCTGGAATGGGGACATTTGCTTCTGCACGTGGGACTGCTGCTTGGGATACACTGAACAGCAAGAAAAGTACTAGGAAGGATGCAGTCTTAGCTCCAAGGTAATGGATAATCCAGAAATAGCTGTTTCTCTTCCTCAACCTTTTTAAACTGCCACAGGAGACCTCTTTCCATTCAGAGCTCAGTTATTCTTCAGCATCGACTTCTCAACACACCACTTTGGCTTTCACAAGTAATCTGTTGGACAGGCTAGAAAACCTGCACTGAATTCCCTCGCCTCCAATGTTTGGCTTCGGTTAGGAGAAGATTTGCCCCAAGACTAAACATGTGTAATATTAAGCGTAACCTTTTCTTAGCTTTATTGTTCTTGCTCCTAAATCTAAATTATGTATACCTTGGGTGTGTTTATGTGTATTTGAGTGAGGGAGAGAAACTCAAATGGGCATGGAAAATGTGGACTCTATTCACCCTACATACGCTCTAATATGAACAGACTCACAGAGGTGTGTGGGCATATATAGACTTAACCACATCTACTGTAAAGAGGAAAAAAATGCTGAGAAGCATTTTGTCATGTTTTCCACTTGAAATGTGTGAGCTGTGGAAACTCAAAGTGATCACATTAATGTTTCTTCTGGTAGATTTTTTCTGATGCTATTTATTTTTCTTGTGCTATTTATTTGTTATCCTGTTTTGTTGGGAACTCGACAAGTTTGTGAGGTGGGTTTTTGTCCTCTTTCCCCATATCTTGAATATATGCACACATTTGAATTATGACTTTCCTACAGGAACTAACAGCTGTATGTGCAAATCATGCATATAAATCAATTACGGAGGCCTATGTACTATAAATGCACCCATTAATTAAGCAATGTCAGATGCTATGAACCATGAAGTTCATTACATCTTTAGCATTCAAACCAAGGATTATTTGAAGAAGCAATACTACGTTTACCTAATAGTTAATGAAATTAAGCCGGGTTGTTGCCAACATTCTTATTTTATGCCTAATTCAGTGTTTAAATGTTTATGAATAAAACACTAACTGCTGAAAGCAGAAATGTTGAAATGTAATTACTGGTAAGTTATAACGCACTTGAGGACTCATTATACCAGACTTGGGAGTTTTAAGATCACCAGTGTAACACAGTCTCCAAAAACACAGATTTTTTATGGGCTAAAAGCTGGAAAGACATAAATGCTGTTGAATTTGTCCTGGCTGAGTGGAAATTTTGATGATCGTGGTAGTATGATTTATGGGTATAACATTTTCCAGTCATTACGTGGTTGCATTTCACCGTTGTGACATGATTTGCATATGTGAATATCTCTGCAAATTAAGTTCTGATGAGAGCTACATCTGCCTGGATTAAGAATCTCCTATCTGAAAACCAATCCAGCTGCTACCCTGAAGGACCTATTTGAAAAAAGACAATCTGCAATGTCATCATATATAGTTTTTCCATATGTGTGTCCTGATTTAGATTTAAATGTAAATATTGCATGATGGTATTGGTTACTTTGTTAGGGTTTATTCTGCCAACTAAGAAGCACTCAGTGATGTCAATGTTAGGATTACCTCTTCTGTGTAGCACTCTTACTTTCCTCCATTTCAATAGCTTATCTACAAACAGCTACGTATCAAGAGCTAGACTGGTACCTATCACTGTTGTTCAAAGCCATTCTTAGCCAGATGCATAAAAAAAAAATCAAATTTAAAAGGAAACAATGCAAAGGAAACAAACAAAACCCTAAGACTCTCCAGAAAAAAAAACAGGGAAAAAGGACTGCAAAAGTCTTTAGCTGAACATCATCTTCTGCTGCTGGCTCAGCATTTCCTAGGATCAGGTTTTTCTGCTGGAGGATATGTATCTATAGAAAAATGGTACAGACTCTGACAGAGAAAACTTGTATGTGGGCTCTGAATGCAACTGATAGACACAAGAGATAAAGTCAGTCAGACAGACGGGGGAGCACAGAGGGAACATGAAATAATGGTTTTTTGCAGAATAATGGTAAATTACTATCAGACTTTTCCTGAGCACTTGGCAGAGCCCAGTAATTTTTTTGCAGCACAGTAAAAAGGAGCTTGAAGGAGGAATTTAAAGGAGAGTCATGACGCAGGGTTGTGAAGGAATTGTGAAAAAAAGCAATAGTGTTTTTGAGCACTGCAAAGAAAAAAAAAGAAAGGGGGGTGGAGATTGGGGTGTGTAGAAGCCAACATAACCACTTGGTGCAGAAGACTGAGGTGAGTGTGGAACAGATAATTGGAGAGTAGTAACACAGCCAAAGCAACTGACAGACTTCTCCTTGGCATGGCTTTCCAGCTGTTTACCAAGGTTTGCTTTGGACAGGCTCTGAGAAAGCAGCACCTCCTCCAAGATGCAGAGTTGTTTATCCGCAAGGCTCAGGAGGGAGCGACACAATGCCCTGGAGGGTGGGCAGCAGCGGTGAGGAGCACAGGGACACACTGCACATGGAAAATGAAGATAATGAGAGCCTTGTGGACCTCAGAGCGGATCTGAGACACTTCAGAGACAGGAGAGGGGAAAAGGAGCTCGTATTTTTGGGTAGAAGGAAACAGGTCTAAAGAGGTGAGGAGCAATGGGAGTCAGTAGCAGAGCAAAAGGAGATGAGTTTGTGTTTGTTCTGACAGCACTCAGAAACAAACAGATAGAGAATCAAGAACCAGACCCTTTATTGAGTAAAAAGAAAGGTAAGAGAACCAGAGAAAGGAAGCAGCACTGACCTGAGATAAAAAATATTTAACATGGGATTTGTGTGCTTTTTTAGGAATAGAAGAAATCAGATCTTTTTATTTTGTAGGAAGCATTTTGATTTTCACTGATACCAAGTTTTTTAGCAGTTATTGCACTGAAAGTATGAGCTTATCCTTTCTCCTCTACCAGAAATCTACTAATATTGCTGCTGCTTGAACACATTGCTTTTGCTAAAAGCAATTCCAATTAAATTTTTAAATTGTGACAATATAGATAAATTTATAATGAATTTTACTTTTCACATGATTTGAAATTTTGACATACAGAAGTAAACGGCCAAATCCCAAGGAGTAATTGGAAACTGTTCCAGCAGTTCATATGTACAGTTTTAACTAAGGCTTAACCATGTAGAAACTAAAGTCACACAGTGATACTCATAACACAATTGTAAGTGCTTTTGAACCCAGTGATGTAAATTAAAATGTTAGTGGAAGTACATTTCAAAAATGGTTAAACACAGAAAAAGTGTTTTCCCACCATCACTCAATAAGGGGCAGTAAATACCAGTGTGCTAAACAACACAAAATCTAAATGCTAGAATAAATTGGCACACATACACACAAAAGAAAAGTTAACAAAATATCTGCAGACTAAGGCATAAATAAGCCATGCCCCAGGAGTTAAACACATGGGAGTGTATGAATCCACTCATTCTCAGACTGAGCAGTGGCTTACTCAGTCTTCATGCGAATTTAGCACTAAACAAGAAAAGAATAGCAGAGTCAATACCACAATATATTTATATATGCCTTTTATATATATGCTCTCAGACTGGAGCTGGGTTCCTCCTGCAATGGCATGGAGGCAGAGCTACTGCTCTGCCTTCAATCCCCTGTATAAATCAAAGTCTGTTGCTTGAAGCCTCAGAATCTGCAGCTGGTCATTGCCCAACGCAGCAAGTTACTTCCTTGAAGGGTTACATCCAAGGATGTTCAGCACTGCTGAATGCAATCACATGTGAAAATGTTAACAAGTGAAAGACATAATCTTACCAGCGCTCATGAACAGCTATGAGATTCATTCCAATGCTGGTAATTCTTACATCAAGACCTCTGATAGCAGATATGAATGCAGACTAAGGGAAGGCAGAAGGGATTCTCTCTCTAAAGCACAGCTGATCTCACAAGTTAAGGAGGGGTAGAGAGCAGCCTGGGGAAGACCATGCAATTTTCATCCAGTCCAGGCTTTGCTTCCTCTTAAAGCAGCAGCTTTCAGATCCCACAAATTAGAAATGTGGAGTCAACAACACCAAGTGCACGCATTGCCTAATTGTAAGTTCTTCCTTATCAGAAAGTGTTGGTTTTATTACATTTTGAGATGTCTAGAGGTAAAATTCCTGATATTGTGTGTGTATGTTGCCTAGGAAGTTTCACGCACTGATTGCGTGCAATAAGAAATGTAGGAGATTTCTCCCAGTAAGCAGAGTTCACATTGGCCATATTCACATATCCAATCCCAGTGTAATTCCCAAATGGCTTTGTGAAGGTCTGAAGAAGCAAAGGAGTAAATAAACTCATTCTCTGTCAGATTTACAGTTGTTTCTTCAAGAAGGACTGTCTTGATTGCTGTCTGTCTCTGTCATTCCCAGGTGGGTTCACACAGAAATCCTTAAATGATGTCAAGAGCAGAGGGAGCTAGAGCAGTGACATATATTGGCTCTCAAATTATTGGGAGATATCTTGATTTTATTTCATCTGGCACCAGTAGTCACTCTTCTGTTCAGCATGGAGAAACACAGCACAATATGTCCTCACAAGGGAAAGGTGAAAAGAAATCGTATTATCTTAGGGCATCAGGTGCTCATTATAGCCAGCAATTAGAAAATCTCAGGTGTTATGACACTTATTCAAGCCTTCTGATGCTACACTGTTACATAGGAAATACAGCGAATATCAGGTGTGACAATGCCAAGATTTGTGTTTCTCAACTGAGCTCAAATTAAAAAAAAAACAAGCAAACACCACAAACAAACAAAAGGCGGCAACAACAACAACAAAACAATCTACACCATAAAAGAGCAAATCTTCCCCTATCACTTGGTACGTCCAGGTTAGGAAAGAACAAAGTACTGACCCAAGCAGACATATTTATTTTTAGAAAGGTTAATTCAGTCGATTTAATCGTAGGTGGTCTTAATGTTTTGCTTGCAACCTCTAACAAGTTGGCAAGAATTTTTTCACCATTTTAAGTAGACTTTGAGCCTTAGAAGCCACTTGCCACGTTTACAAATATGGACTAACACTTTGTACATTGCATATTTTAGATAGGTTTTGAGCACAATAAATCTCTGTAACAGAGGGATTTATTACAGTTTTGCCACTCAAATATCTGTGGAACAATTTTAGGTAGTTGCTTCAGAAGGGATACAACTATTGCAGCACAGAGATATCTTTTGTTGGTTTTGTTGATAAAATCTAGCCCAAGAGCACAAAGGAGCCAGCTGAAGCTAATGGAAATATTCCCTCTGTTTTCTGGGGTTACTGTGTTAGGCTCTGGGTGCTTTTACTGTTTGATGATTACCTAGTGGTCAATGATACTGGTCAAAAATACTGGTATTTTAGTCTCATTCCTCAGAATTAGGACACACAGTTCTTCTGCCATTTAGTATTATGGTCCAGAGTGCTCTAGGAAAAAAGAATGAATTATCATCCTACCTTTAGGGATGCATAGATTAGTACAGCAAGACAGAAAAGCCTGCATTGGCAATATTTCAGCTGTACTTGCATGGTGGATAAAGAGAGTCCTTTCATTTTTGGGTATGTTCATGAGAGGCCGGAAAAAAACCAGTGAAATCTTTGGCATTGTAATGTAAATCCTTCAGCAAGTGTTCTAGATATGCCCAGATAGGTACGTGGATTTACTTTAAAACTTGATACTGTGATCTTTTCATTATTCTGTTTAAGTTCAGAATAAATTTCCTTTTTGTTGTTGTTAAACAAGTGAAGAACATATTCATTTATCTCTTCACTGCACTGACTTCTTCTCAGACCATGATTGAGTAAATGAAAAAAATTACCTCTTATCCCTTCAGTTTCTGCTCAGTAAGCTCAAGAAGTTTAGACAATACAAGCAGGATCCCATTTTTCATCTAGGAACTCATACTTCCAAAGAACTGTTACCTCTGCCTCTCGTTGTTGTTGTTGTTGTTGTTGCTGTTGTTGTTTTTATGGGATCTGGAGAACAAACAACTTTTCTCAAAATATTACACCAGTAGCCCTATCTTGTTTGTCTTAATCACCTAAGAAGTTTATCTCTGCCTCAGTTGCTTGAGTAATCACTGGTTATTTTCCTGAGTGAGGTGAAGGGGATCACATCCTCCTATATTCTCATACCCCTTTCCTTCAGTTGCCGTGTAGCTTTTGTGCCAGCTCCCTAGTGTAGGTGGGCAAAGTTCCAGTTGATTTTGGAGGGAGCTGGGTTTTGTTCAAGGGCATACAGTGGAATGCACATGCAGATGTCAGGCACTGTGGGCATTCATTACTCTGCAGTTTGCAATAATTCTTTCTTTACTTTGCATTCTGTAAACTTCAGCCTGGTCCACTTTGGCCTAAGGCCCTGTACCCTCTTACTCATGTCTCTCTGGATCTCACTTCTCTTGGCCTGGCTCCTCTTGTATTTACGTTCTTGGTGTTGTAGTCTGGATTGCATTGCATCTTTCCTGTCAGGTCCAGCGTTTGGGCAGAAAGCTGATCTGGTACTGGCGAAGGAAGGATTTGGCTCCTCCTTCTGCAAAGCACTGGGGTATTCAGGGGCTTTTTTGGTGGAAAATGAAATTCTGTTTGATGGTATTCTGGGGTAGCAGATAAAATGTAATTTATTCCTGGGATATCTACAGTATAGAAGACTCTAAAAAAATAAGTCACCATTTCAATGATAAAAAAGTATAATATTTTAACAGAAATTGTTCTTGTACAATGTCATGAACACCCTCATAAGTTTTTCTTTGATAATTACCTGTAACTGTTTAAAAATGTTTAACTGTATTGAAACAAAGACTTTTGAAAGAGAACCAGTATGAATACTTATTGTTAGTGAATTAATTCAGAAAAGCCTTGATTACGCAATATACACCTAATTTCACATAAAAATGCTGAATTTTTTCCCTGAAGATTAACTGTGAATTCCATTAATATGAAGAAAGTTATGTCTGAATATCAATTAGAGCTTTGAGAAAGTATCCTCGTGTGCTGTGTTGGAGACAGTCTGAGTCACATACGCAGAGGACCCAAAAAGAGTGCAGTTAATGGCTTCAGCTTGTCTTTGTTTAGGTGAGACCTGTGTAGAGGCTCAGGAGTGACTGTGATCCTCAGTTAGCTCTGGATTTTCCCCTGGTTTTGGCAGGTCACTTTGTGCTTGACTGCTGGAGCACAGAGGGAGCAGTAGCTGAGAATCTTCCGCAGAAGGCGGCTGCACCAATAGCTTGATTTTTCTCAGGTGTAGGGGTTTGAGGAGTCCTTCTTTTGTTTT
>VWPU01002005.1:0-14263 GCA_013398955.1 Callaeas wilsoni | reverse complement strand
ACCTTTAAAAATGGTTCATAACAGTTAGCATCAGCTGGTGGCTTTTGTGTGAGAAACAATGATTTTGGACACAAAGGCAGCTTTCTAAACCTTGCCAAACTCCAGCTCTCACTGGTGGTCTTTGGGGTACCGGCACTGGGGCTACCAGGAAAAGTGTCAGCTTTTAACCAACAACGAGGGATAGGAATCAGCAGGGAACACAACATTGCTGGAAGGATTTTAGGTGTTGAAGGCCCTCAGGCTTTCAGTGGGAGTGACTTTGCAGCTCTCGGGTGTTTCTCAGGCTGCTGCCTTGCTCTCTCACACTGAGCCCCTCCACCAGAGGGATGTTGTCTCTGCACTGTCAATCTCTGCCCAAAAGCTTTTCCCCCTGAAGGCCAGCACAGGAATTCCCAGCTATGTCGTGATGCTGGAGAGCATTTCTTTCTCCACATCTCCCTTCAGCTGCCTTTCCTGCTTTCTATCCATGTTTGTTACGGCTTTTTACTCTTAACCTTTAGCTACATCTCACATCACTGAGGTAGTGTTTTCCATCGTTTTTAACCTGCTGTTTGATCAACGCCCAGTGAGCTCAGCGGGCATCTCCCTTAGATTTCCACAAACGTCCGATGGGATTTGTCTCAGCAGAGCTGTTTATGTGACCATGGCAGGCCCCTGCAGCTGATTATCTTGGCACTGATTGTAGCATGGAGGTTCCTCCTGTACGGCCTTTGGAGCAGCCTGGCTTGGCAGCACCACGGTCTGACTGAGACAAGGAGAACCAGAACCCCCCTGTGCTGGTTTGAAAGCAAAACCAGTGAGAAACTCCAAGTCAGAAGTACAATTTAATAGGAAAGACTAAAATAAATGCAATAGTACAAAAAGAAACCACTGACAGAGTCAGGATACAACCTGACACCCTGTCAGTCAGGGTGTTGGGAGCAGTCCCCTAAAATGGTGGCTGCAGTCCTCCAGAGTTCTGCTGAAGATGGTTCTGTTGGAGCAGTGATCCTGTAGAAAAGGTCTGGTCTTCACCTGAAGGTCCAGTGGTAGCTCTTGTCCTCTGGGAATCCAGTAGGTAAGGGCTGACTCTGGTGTTCAATCTTAGCTTATATCCAGGGTGGGATGCTTGGTTCCTCCCTCTGAGCATCTCACAATGGGAGGACGGAATTTTGTCAGTCCTGTGGTGAGACTGGATGGGCCATGAACAGGAGATATCCCCCAGAGGGAGGATGGGTCATGGGAGAGGTCAAGAACCCTGTCCCACCTGGTTTGGACAGCTGGCCCATGAACAGAAGATAGTCCAGAGAGAGGAGGGACACAGCCCCACCTGGTTTCACCAGCTCCTGAAGATGGTAATAGAATACACTGCAACCCAGGACACCCCCGTTCCAGAATATCCTCTGTCTGCTTCACTCTCCTCCTCCAGGGAGCTCCCTGCTTATTCCCCTCTCCCTCTGGAGAGCTGTTGGTGAATAGGGCATCCAGCAGAGCGTGAGTGCTGTCGGGACCTGCTCTGGAGGAGTGCACAGCAGAAGGGACACGGAAGGCAGATTTTTCAAACTAATATGCAAAAGAGGGAAGATGACTGGATTAATTTGGAATACCTTGGTGCTCAGAGCAGGAAGGGAACAAGCAAGTTTGTTATAAGGAGCCTCAGAGCGCTGCAAGGCTGAGCTTTTCCCCCCGTGTGGGTCTGGCTGGGGCTCTACCCACAGAGCTGAACTCCTGTTTTCTCCTGAATCACAGTCCTCTCGTGATTTACTGCCTCACGTTTTACATTACCACACTTGCAATACTTGCCAATATAATCAGCATTTGTCAGAGGCCAGGCCTGGCCCCTTCCATCTCCCAGGACCCGACCGGATCTCTCGAGCTCGGTCTGCTTCCTGTCTTTTCCTGACCATCAAGTTAATTTTCAAAATAAAACTTTCACTCCTGCGTTATCACAGTTCCTTTCCCATCTAAATAAGCACAAGGAAATGGCTCGTGCTGGCACTGCCTTTGTGCCGTTATGTTAATCCTCCTCTTTAATTGCTACTTCTAACAATTATATTTTCGTATATTTACACCACAACTCCTAAATAAACTCAGTCCTGCTGGAGCTGCGCTGGGAGCCAGGAAGAGGTTTTATCTGGGGAAGTCAGTCCTCGGAGCTGGCCGGGATGATTTCTCAGCAGGCAGCCTGTTCCTAGCTGGGTGACTTATGAGCTGTGCTATTTCTTATTACCTTCTGTTTGTTTTTCCAGGCTGCAGACTCTTGGCTGTGGAGCTGACATCCAGCAACACCAAGCCCGTGGTGAAGGAATTCCAAAGTGAGTGCTGCCTGTGCTGCCTCGGGATTTGCATCAGGCCAAGCAACGGAGGAAAATTTGGCTTATTGGTCACTGGTTCCTTGGGGCTGTGAGAGCCTGAGACTCAGAGAAGTGCCTAAGAATATGTCTGTATCTCCTTGTTTTGAGTGGTTTATTGAGGTCCCCTGCAAGCCACTGGCATTGCAAAGTCTCTGCCTAAGTGCTTTTTTGAACTGCATCCCAAAAGAAGGGAAAGCAGTTGCCTTGCAATTAATATACTCAGAGAGAGAAATGTATATTTTTTTGTTGGCCCTCTTACAGACGTGCCCTGGGACACTGGGAAGGCGCCTCTCAGCCCTGCTGGGCTGTCCTGTTCTGCAGGGGAGATGGGTGGCAGTGCCAGCTGCGAAGGGGAGCGGGTTTGCTGGGTTTATTGCCGGGACTCACGGTCCCAGTCCGTGCCCAGGCGCTGCCCGGGGGATGCTGCATCCCTCACTCACGGTGTGGCTCTTCGGGCTCACCCTGACTAAAGGTTTTGTTTGCCATAAGCCACAGCCTGCAGAGAACAGGCTGTTCATTTCTCTCCATAGCTGATATCTGTTGGACTATTATTTTTGCTGGCCAAAATCCATCTTCCAATAGCTCCTGGAACCCAGCAGCGTTTCTGTTTGTGAGGCAGATGAAAGAGAAGGCTCTGCTTTGTGGGCAGCATCTCCTAATAAAACACCGAGTGAGAGTGCTCAAAGCAGAGCACAAATACAGCTGCTTCCTATTAATCTGGGTTGCTTTCATTTCTCCTGCTAGGTGTTGAGCTGTCCTGCATCATTAAGTCCACGGTGACACCAGATCCCAGAATCGAGTGGAAGAAAATCCGAGATGGAGAAACCTCTTACGTGTTTTTTGACAACAAAATGCAGGGTATGAAGATTCCTTGTTCTCAGGCTTCCAAAACAGCTTTCCAAACAGATTTCAGGAACAGTACAATGGAGAACAAACAAGCCTGTTAAAGGCAGGAGCTCTGGCTGGCTGGCTGCTTTGTTCTGGAACAGAGCTCAGCAGATGAAGTGCGGGATGGAGAGGGATGCAGGATGTTCTTTCCTCCCTGCCTCATTATTGACAGGTCACAGCCACAGGGAGCTGGAGTGGGATCCTGGCTAGGAGATACATTTTGGGTAAGAAGGGAATGCTGCAGCTTCCCTCCCGCTGGTCCCTCCATGGTCGCTGGGTGTCGGAGCTCTCGGGACCAGGCACTGACCCCTCCTGTCTTTCCCTGTGACATCTGAGGGCTCCACCTGCACCTCAGCAGGGATCTGTGTCCAGCTGCCAGAGCTCTCTGCCGAGGCAGCGCAGGGATTTGTGGCATCCCAGGAGCATGAGAAGCGGCCTCTCTGGCTTGGTAGGAAAACTGCAGTGCCAGCAGGGCTTGACTCTGTCAGGAATCACTCCAGCACTTCAGATAGGACCAAGAGCCACATCCAAATGAATCCTCCAAAGGAGACAAGGCCTGAGGCTGTCTTGGAAGTTCGATTTTGCCACAGTTTTTGAGAGTGGTGCTTTCCAGTTCATCCTCTTACATGGTTGGCAGCTTCGGTTTCCTTTGGGGCTTTCAAGCATCGAGTTCCTTTGACTCTGGAAAAGAGTCTGAGCCCAACCACTTAATTTATACACCCAAAACGAGTCTGGTTTTCAGTCTTTAGTCATTAGTCTTGATTCCCCTGCTTTCTTCCTCTCTCTTCCCTGTGTGTCAGGAGACTTTGTGACTCGGGCAGAGATTCTGAGCAGGACGTCCCTGGTGATTAAGAACACCACGAGGATGGACACGGCCACGTACCGCTGCGAGGTGGCCGCGCCCTCTGACACCAAAACCATCGACGAGATAAACATCCAGCTCACAGTCCAAGGTATCAAACCCAGAGCCTCTGCAGCGGGAGCAGGAGGGGCTGTGAGGCTCTGCAGAGTCCAAACAGTGCCACTCTGGGAGGTTTAAAACCAGCTGGAAATAATGGGAAGTTTTGATGGCTTTGCCTAAGAAAGCCTGGAATTCAGAAATGATTTAGTGCCGCTCACCTGGTTTGTGTTTTCCCGCAGTGAAACCCATGACTCCCAGGTGCTCTGTGCCTAAAGCTGTCCCTGTTGGCAAGTCGGCCTCTCTTCACTGCCACGAGAACGAAGGTTTCCCCAAGTCCACCTACAGCTGGTACCGCAACAGCGAACCTCTGTCACCCGACACCAAATCCAGCACCAAATCCCACAACTCCTCCTACACCCTGAACCCCGCCACAGGCACTCTGGTAATGCCCTGACAGATCTAATCAAGACTTGTTTGGCTGGACAGGTTATCTTTAAGGTCGCTTGTAAATTCAGGAAAACATTGCCTGGCTTTCCAGGAAGGAATAACTTGAAGAAGGTGAGATGTGCCAGGGTCCGGGCGAGTTGGGAAAGGGAAGATTGATGGAAGAAGATCCCAGGGAGAGATGCATTTTTATGCACATTTTTATACCCTCACAGTGCCTCGTTTCTCATGTCACATCCCTTCCCTTTGTCCCTTTTCCCTCCCCAGGTTTTCCATGCAGTGCACAAAGGTGACACAGGTCGTTACTCCTGCATAGCAACAAATGATGCTGGCTTTGCCAAGTGTGAGGAGCAGGAGATGGAAGTCTGTGAGTGGCTCTCTGTACAGTTTTCATCAATGCTGGTTGATAAATCACCATAAATAAATTTCCATCACCATCAGGAATGAGGGGGGACATCCTACGGTGTTAAGTCTTCCCTGCTTTCTCATAGCCCCGAGCATAAGGAGATAAAAATAATCTGAAAATTCAGGGAAACGTCAGATCGTGAACAGATTTAATCTTGAAATCAGGGACTCACTAGTTCCCTATGAACTATTGCTTAAAATATTTGAGTGATGCCATTTTAATATGTGTGAAGCTGGAATGTTGCTGCTGCCTTAAAGAAACTCTGGATGCGGGTGTCTCTCTTTGGCAGATGACCTCAATATCGGCGGGATAATCGGGGGGGTCCTGGTGGTCCTTGCAGTTCTGGTGCTCATCACTTTTGGGATCTGCTGTGCCTACAGAAGGGGATACTTTGCAAACGGCAAAGAGAGTGGGGAAAGGTAAGCTGGGCTTCTTGGACAAGTCCCTGCACCCTCAGGTAGCATGGAGGAGTCTGAAGGTCACCCAAAATTAGTGGCTAAAAGGAATTTAATGCCTAATTCCCCACCGAAGCCCACAGGTCAGCCCAGTCCTTGAGGCATCCAATGCCCTGCTGTAAAACCCTGCAGCATCCAGGTTTATTTCATGGAATCATCACAGAATCCCAGAGTGGGATT
This sequence comes from Callaeas wilsoni, assembly GCA_013398955.1. NCBI lineage: Eukaryota > Metazoa > Chordata > Aves > Passeriformes > Callaeidae > Callaeas > Callaeas wilsoni. The sequence goes on along the minus strand of VWPU01002005.1, from coordinate 8,656 downwards.
GGGACCTTAAAGATCATCCAGCTCCAACCCCTGCCATGGACAGGGACATTTTTCACTAGACCCAGAGCTCCATCCAGCCTGGCCTTGGGCACTTCCAGGGATGGATGGGATTTTCCTGAGGGAGAATTGTGGTGTGGCTGCCAACAGCAGCCAGGGGATGGGAGCTGTGCTCTGATGTCCTCATCCTTTGCATGGGAAAGGGGCCCAGCACAATTAAATAAATGCCTGCAGATGTTTGTCCCATAGCTCCTGTGCTGTTGGCATAACGAGGTCCATGGTTTAATGATCACAGCTCGCTGCACAATTGGTCTGAAGCATCAGGACATGCACAGGGAATGGATGCAGCAGAGCAGCCTCTCTACAGGAAACCTCACTAGTTGTGAGGATCTACATTTGGGATGAAAAACAGCCGTTTTAGAGCGCACATGAAAATGTTAAAAACAACAGCATTAGCATCAGAGACAAGCCTCGATGTCCTTAAAGAGTCTGGAGAGGAGATAATATATGCAAAGGCAAGATTCTCACCAGATAGATTTGTTCTGTGCTAAATGTTGCTTTTCAGCACAAGTCCTGTCTTGTTTTTCTCTTTGGTTTCATTTGTTCTTCAGAAAAACCTCTAAATATCCCATTTAAATGCAGCTGAGGGTTGGCATACACTGGACTTGACAGTCGTGTATAAATCCTGAATTCCTGTGGGATTGCAAACAAGTGGTGCTTCCTTATAACTAAGAAAAATGCTGAAGGCTTCTGGCAGTGAAGGATTAAAATGAACTTTATAATTGCCACAGGAAACAGAGCAGGAGGCACAGAAGTGCAGTGACAGGCACCAGAGCAGGAGAGCCCGGGAAAGAATCAGTTTATCTCTTTGCAGAGTCTTGGGGAAACACACAGCAATCTTTTTACCCTGTGCTGTAGGGGAATTTAGAAAAAATCCCAGTCACGGTAAATGATGGAATAAACACAGACCTCTCATTTGAGAAACAAACTGGGTTTCTCTCTGCTTGCTTCTCACTCAGCTCCTCCTCCTCACTTCCGTCTTTTCCAGCACCTCCCCTCCAAAATCCTGCAGTCTTCCTGTCCCAGAAATGAGATTTTTTTTTTCCTTTCTTTCAGCTACAAGACTCCAGCAAAGCCTGATGGCGTTAACTATATCCGGACAGATGATGAGGTAACAACAAATGATTTGCATTCACCATCCCTGTCAGGAGAGGAAGAGGGTGGGCAGAGGACGAGTCGCTTTTAGGGCCTCCAGACTTTCTGAGAGTGGGCTCCGCTCGAAGCAAGGCTGGGGAACAGAGGGAAGACAGAAGGGTGAGGGCTGAGTCATTTCCTTAGAAATGATGAACAGTTCAAGTTGCCTGAAGTGACTGATGCCAGGAGCTATCGGAGGCAGCTCTGCTCCGAGTTATCTCATGGCCTGACCCCCTTAGGATGAGTTTCATTGGATTAAGTGGGCAGGACGTGATGCTTTTACGAGAGAATTTGTATTTTGGGATTTGAGTAGATCACTGAGCTTAAGACCAGAAAAAGCCTCTCCCATTAGCAGAGATACTGATGAGGGAATGAGAAAGTCCCCTGCCACGCCTTGGTGGTTGAGGAGGACGGGAGGAGGAGCAGCTGGCCAGTGGAACTGGTGCCTCCCTCTCCTTCCCAGTGGGAAATGGGAGCTGCCTGGGCTCGATCCTCATGGTTACACAGCTTGGATCCACCTTTTGGGGGCAGCAGGAACAGAGAGCTGCCTGGAAAGCTGCTGGATCCTTCTTACGTCCCAAACTGTTTCGTTGCAGGGTGACTTCAGACACAAGTCTTCGTTTGTCATCTAAGACGCCAAAAGAAAATTGCAAACCAGCAAAAGCAAGTGTGAAAATACCTCCTCCAGGAACTCAAAGCAAGAGCAAAAGATGAATTAAGTGCGCTTGGAAGAGTTTGGAACACACAAGAACTCGATAGCTAGCTATCTGTATATCTTTTTTTTCTTTGCCAAAGTTTAAAGTAACTCCTCACTGCCCAACTCGCGTCTCCCCTGCCTCCGGAGATACCAACAGGATCACCCAAACCTGTCCTTGGACTAAGGAAAGGTTTTAATCCTTCCCAAGAGACTGGGCTGTGGAAGTTTGTGGAATTGCCTTCTCTTTGTGCTGCAGGGACACAGCCACGATGTGCAAACCAGGCAGGGGTACAGCATTAGGTAAACGTGTAGTAGACATTACTGGTAACGTGTTACCAGTAGACAACAAAAGGTGCTGATGCAGCAGTAGATGGACTTTGACGAGTGAGGTTTGGGGCATTTCCTCCCAGCATCTCATTGCCCAGGCCTGGCTGGGGACTTTTCCACATCTGTGATTGTCTTGTGCTTGGCTCTGACCCCTCAGGTGCACGGGGGGTCCCTGCCCGGCCACCAGTGACAGTGAAATCACCACTAATGCCCTCAGCCCTTCCGTAACCGTCCCCTGCTGTTGTTATTTAACGCGGCCCCCCAAGGCAGGGCACTGCCCCTGCTCCCTGCCTTGCAGGACTCGCCACACGCAGGTAACCCCTCGCTCTAATCTGCACAAAGCAGCCTCGGCTCCTGCGTCTTTCCGTGGGGAAAGAGGCTTAGAGGGGAGGCAGAGAAGCAGCGCTAAGACATCCCTTTCAGGAAAATTAAAGCCAAATAATTTCCTGGGCTAAGATTGCCATAAAAGGTACTGAGAGATCCTCCAGCTTTTTTTACCTTCTCCGTTTATTTTGTAAAACCCCACCTTCTAAATTTTTTGCAAAGATCTATTTTGATTACTTCAGAAAAGGTAACATTTCTATTTAAAAGTGTAAATACGTGATGCCAGCGGTGTTTGAGTAACGGAGCTATTTTTTTACTGTTGAAGCTACAAGAGAGGAGCTCACACGTTGCTATACAACGGCACTGCCAGAGCATATCAGTATTAGTGCAAAGTGTAATAAAAAGCTGCAGGTGGAACAGCATCTCTTTCCTCTCCAGCCAGCTTCAGCCATTTCCTTGTCACAAGAGGTCTTACCAGACACAGAACAGAGTCACTCAGGGATAGTTTTTGTAAATTTATGGCAGGAGCTATCAACTTTTTTTATATGGAAAAAAAAACCTTTTCTTGCCGGTGACCAACACTTTGTTTTTGTCGTTGCAAGAAATAGCCAGGGATGGCTTTTGGACTCAGTTCCAAAGAGGTGACAGAGTGACTTCAGTGTTTGCTGCCCCTCTGCAAGTTCCCTAAAGCACTAACACAGTGTGACAGCTACAGCAGCTTGGCAGGTTTAAACCACACGGCCAAGGCCACTGTTTCTGGGGTTGGGAAAGCAAAAGCTCAACACAAAAGCACTTTTAGAGTGTCAGCTGAAATCCTTCTCAAGATGGTAAAGGAAAAAGATAAAAAAAAGAAAAAAAAAAAACCAACCAAATTTGATTCTCTTGGCTTTAGAGAGAATGATGGGGAACACGTGTTTCCCAAATTCCCGTTTTGATAGTGTTGAACAGCATTGGGTGAGACCAGGCTGCAAGATGTGGATGCAACACTAGGACTGTGCTGTGGTTTAAGAAGTTTTTTAATGTAGCAGAATTTAGTGTTCTTGTATTTCCAATATGAATTGAGTTGTCTTAACTTTTCCTGTATACAGTATTTTGGATACTTGACGATTTGGACTGTCGGTGTTATTTTTTAGCGTTCTGCTTTACTCTGCTTTGTTTCCTAGAGCCCTCGCTGGACATGCCATTGCTGCATTTGTTTTGCCTAAAGGAAGCACTGCCACTTGTCCCTTTGCCAGGGAAAGTGAAGACAAGGATGGGGCAGCCCCAAACAGATGTTCTCTGTGTAGCTCACACGTCACCACTGCTATTTTACAGCTTCTCTCTGGTTACTTTCTTAATGCCAGCTCTTCACCCAAGCCAGCCAGTGCTGACTGCTGCCTCTAATTGTTCTGACATTCCTTTGCACCCTCTGGGCATCCACTGCTCCTCCTCCGTGCTGCTTTCAGGGTACCTGCAATAAGGGAGAGAGAGGAAAGGGTTGAAGCAGGGTAGCTCTGGGAGCACGGTCTGCAGTGCCACCAAAGGCAGCCTTCGTGTGACAAACCAGCACAGCTAAGAATCCAAACTTCCTTTTTTTTGGGGTTTTTTTTTTCAGTTCTAAAATGCACAGTGGCATCTCTAACGAGAGAAAGGGGAGATGATCCCCCCCACCCAGCTCGTGAGAGCTGACAGATGAAATTCATTGTATTATTGTGAATAATATTCAGGTTTGTACTAATGTATTACGTTTAACTTTGCCAAGAATGTTTTACATAAATACCAAGCTATAAAGCATTCTTGTAGGGGTTTTTGTTTGGGCTTGGTGGTGTTTTTCAAACAGCCAAATTATGGGAAGCTCCTGAATTCAGTGAAATAAGGGAGTCTCTCCTGTCAGAGCACTCACTTATACAGTGGGATGGAGGTGACAGAAAGTCCAGGACTGTTTATCAGTTTATTCTTGGACATTTGTTCCTGGTTCTTCTCTAAGGAAGACAGGTTAAAACTCACAGGGCTCATCTCAGATTCTGCTCGAGGACAAAACAAAAAGCAGGAAATAAACTATCTCAATTTACCATTCAGTGTGGTTAAATAACAGTTTGAGGCAGGAGAGAAGGTACAAAAATAAATGGTTTCGCCATAACTCACCATAGCATGAGCCAAAGCCATTCCATACATCCTCTGTTCTCTGACTTTGATTTTGGGAATAAAGTTCAACCTCACTTGAAGGGTTCTCTGATCTTCAACACAGAGTAGGGAAAGTGGAGGCAAATGATGGGATTCCAGTGCAGGAGGCAAGTGCCTCTGCTTCCACTCCTGCAGCAAATCCTGCTCCGTGCCCGGGGTTCGGGCCTGAGCAACACAAACCAGCAGGGATAAAACAGATCCCAGCTCCAAGGTTCAATGAAATCTAGGCCACGAGCTCTGTGATAAAAGTTAACGCCAGAAAAACTTCAGTGAGGTGCACGTGGCCATCGGGGAGGCTCAGGAAGGATCAGATTTACCCAGGATATTGATAATAAACAAGGTGCCTGCCCAGAGCACGTACCCACCTTGTCTGAGTTACTCAAACCCTGCTTGCAGTCAAGTCAGAGTCTCTATTTAAAAGCTGCTGGGTCCAACATTAATTGAACCGAGGGCCCAAGATACCAATGATGTGGTAGAAGAGACTGTGAGGCTGTAGAAATCTACAGGGAAAAAAAAAATTCATTCCTCTGTCAGCTCAAGAAAAGGGGAGACGCCGTGGGTGGAATTAATTCTGCAACCATTTATTTTCATCAAATGCTAATAGTTGGAAATAACACAGTTCAAGAATGGAAATATTCCATATAAAAAGAACATTAAGGCTGTTCATACACACAGGAGTTTGCACAACAAATAAGAGGTGATGTAGCGTGCAATTACCAGATTTAGGGGTGTGGCAGTGACAAGCTGTTTTACCTTTGTTCCAATTAAAGCAACTCTATTATATAACCAAGAGGGACAATGAGGGATTTGGGTGAGTAAACCCAGCCACTCACTGCCCTGCAAGCTGTGATAAACGCATTTATTGCCGAGCTCGTGGCAACACTATGCCCTCACAAATTACACATCCTGAGAGTGAAAAGCCACCCTCCTTTTATACTGCAGCACTTAGAACCCCCGTGTGGGCTAGTGCAGGCCTCGTCTGCCCGCGTCCAGGGCAGCGCTGGGGAGAAGGCAGCTCGCAACCGGTGAGGAAGGATGTGCATCCACGGCATTTCTAACTCCAGAGGGGAGGGCGGGTTTCAGGCAGCCTGGTGGTTCCGCAGGCAGCCCCGGGCAAGGCTCAGCTCTCCGGTCTCAGGGGGGCTCTGCGCTGTGACCGTCGCAGGGGCGCTTGCTGGCCGCTCCTCCTCCTGCCCGGGGATTCCACCTTCCACTCCCGAGGCTGGCACGGGCTGCAGGAGGGAAGCAGAAGAACCCTGCGTTTCCAAGCCCCCGGGCAGCCTTCCTCCCCACGGTGCCTGTTCCAGCCCCGTGCTGAACTTACGGTTTCTCTGGCGATGTCAGACAGATGATATCCCTTGGCCTGCCCTCAGCATCTTTATTCACTGCAAACAATACACAGAATTACATATTTTACCAAATGCCACAAATGTTGTTTTTTTTTCCCCTTCTCCCCCTCAAATTAGAATCACAGAGATGACTTGCCTGGAGCTGAACCGGGTGTCAAGCTGATGTAACTGACCCCAGCACCAAAAGTCAAGTCATTAATGGTCTCTGGAAATAAAAAAAAAAAAAAAATCATGTATTAGCAGCCTGTGACACAGCCAGAGGGCAAGGCATGCTGCTGTGCAATACTCAAGTGTCACAGAGTGAGTAAATCCAATTAATTGCAAACACACAGATCTATCTCTTTTTCCCAGCCCACCAGACCTCAGTGTCTCCCACTCAGCCTCAAACCCCTGTGCTGAGTCTGATGGGCCACATCACTTCCAAATCCCAGCCTCCCAGGGTGGAGGGAATCACTTCAGTGGAGGACCTTGGTCCTTTCCTGCCTGCCAGGGACAGCCACCCCTGCCCCTGACGCTTTGCCATCTCTCCCAGCAACGTGTTCCATCCGGACCAGTTGCTCTGCTTGGTCAAGGCAGAATTTGGGGCCCCTGAAAACAGCCAAAGGCCCTGAACAGCCGCTCTGTGAGGAGCTGCCTGCAGCCAGACAAGAGGAATCACTTGATGGGGGAGCTAGGTAGAATTTAGCTTGCCTGAATAGGCCCTGGTTGTCAGCTGTCTCTTTCCTGTCATTTATCTCAGGAGACATGTCACAATATTCAGATTTTACTTAACTCAACGCTCTGTTTTATGCTCATGTTTCCCAGAACCTTTCACAAAGAATTAAGGTAAGAAGTGCTTTATAGGGCAGGAGTTGGAAACTCAGCTGAGAGGACTTCTCTTCACAGCTGAACTGGGTTTGCTCTTTAACTCCTGCCCTGTCCTAGAAGGGAATCACTGAAGCTTAGAGCAGAAATCAAACTTGATCCATCTGCCTTAGCTCTGCCCTGCATCTCTCAGGACTGACCTGTGCCAGTGATTCTGTGCAGTGTGTGCCTGAGGAAGTTACCTTGGTAAGGAGACATTTATGGGGAAGGAAATGGGAAGGAAATGGGAAAGAAATGGGAAAGAAATGGGAAAGAAATGGGAAAGAAATGGGAAAGAAATGGGAAAGAAATGGGAAAGAAGGGCTTCCCATGCACTATGGGAAGGTGGTGTCTCCCCAACATGTGTTTATGTACAATCCCCACTCACCCAGATCCACTGAAGCTGTTCCCAAAGTACCGAGCAGGAGCTGAGGAGCCCCAAAGACAGAAGGGAAGAGAGACAGAGCCAGAACAGCTGAACAAGGCAGAAAGAAGGGACAGCTGCTCCCAACTTCTCAAGTACAAACCTGTTTACAAAGAACTGCGTCTCCAATAGTCTCAGAATGATACCAGAGGAATAAAATGTTTTATTCTGATTGTCTATCAGCCTGTGCCACCATACAGATGGCTCAACACACGCTGACTGAAGTGATGATCCTGCTCTGTACAGTTTGTCTCCCTGCTGAAGGACACATGCTGCCTCGAAGCAAAGCAGGAATTCAGCTCTAGTACCACTGCAGATTAACATTTTCCCTCCTTTTTCACCATATGGTGCTTTAAGAGCAACAGCCGTGCAAGCTTCCAAGAGAGCACGGCGCTCAAAGAATCCTGCTCTCTAAAAACACTTTCTGCACAAAACCCCACATTTTTTGCTTGTTGCTCAGGCAGAGAGAAACATTGAGGCAGACAAGGGCAGCCCAGCACACGGGGAAGAGCAGGATCAGATTTTCCAGTGGCTGCACACCAGTGCCTGCTCAGGGCTGTCGGGGATTTGCAGAGCGTGGCTCTCCCGTGTGGGAGCAGGGCAGGGCTGTGAGGGGCACTCCCACGGCTCTCGGGGGATGCCAGCCCCTTCCCAAAGCAGCCCCCAAAGCTAAGGAGAGCTGGGCTGCCACACAGCCACACCTGCAGCTCCCTCCAGAGCACTGGGGGTCTGCAGCTCACAGCTCACAGCACAACAGAGATGCCCTGAAGGAGTTCAGCAGCAAATGGACGGGAAGGAAGGGGATCTGCTGCTGGAACTCAGCTCCCTTTGGGTTTTACTGTAACTGCCTCTTGTGCCTGCAGGGCTGTCAGAGCATTCCCACAAAACCTGCCTCTGGAAGGTTCAGCTGCAGTGGACACAAGCACGGAGACACAGTTTGTGCACTGGACATTCCTCTCTGTGCATTTTTACTTTAATTCCCTCAGCAGCAAGCAAACCACACCACTCCTCCTCCAGTGCTCAGCTGGGTTCTGAGTGTGGAACACACTCAGTGGCTGTGCAGGCTGCCAACCCCTCTGAGCAGATCCCCGTGCTCTCCTGCAGCTGTCACAGCCCTGTGCCTGCTCTAGGAGCAGCTGGAGCTCACCCCAGACCCTGCTCGGACAACTCAGAGCGGGAAGAAGCAGCCCTTGAGGATTTCCCTCTGCAGCAGGGTTCTGAAGTTCAGCCTAGCACTGCTCAGCTGTGCTTCCAGGGCTAAGGCAGTGCTCAGCCTTGCACCTTTGGGCAGGGCAGGCTGGCAAGGAACCACAGGAACCTTCCCTTCCATCACCCCAG
>VWPU01002002.1:0-10291 GCA_013398955.1 Callaeas wilsoni | reverse complement strand
GTGTGCCTGTGTACACCCATGTCGCTACCTCTGTGTCTCTGTGTGTCTGTCTCTGTGTGTGCACCTGTCTGGGTGTGGGTGTGGGTGTGGGTGTGTGTGTATGCCACCTGTCTCTCCCTGTGTATGCTCCTGTGCCCGGATCTCACAACACACACATCCGTGACCGTGTCCGTGTCCGTGTGTGCAAGCCGGGGAGGAACGAGCAGGAAAACACCGGGGGGCACACGGGCACGGGGCCCGCTGTGTGTGCTGCCCGTGCCCGTGTCTGCACACGCGTGGCCGCGGGCAGCCCACGCCGGCGGGGATGGAGCAGCGGCCGCAGAAGGGGAGGGCTGCGGTCGGTGTGAGTGTGAGTGCCAGCCTTCATCGCAGCCTTCCCCCGGGGCGCAGCCGGCACGCTCCGGCACCGTGCCGCCCGCGCCCGCGGATGCCCGGGATGCTTAAATTAATTTAATCATTAATAACCTGGAACGCGTCCGGGAGCTTCGCCCTGGCTCGGCCGTGGTCGGAGCCGCCGAGCGGGAATCCCTTCCCGGGGCCTTGCACTGCGGTCCTTCCCGAGGCCTCGCGCTCACCGGAGCCGCTTCCCGGCCCCCGGGCTGGGGTTAATGCAGTTTTAAGGGATTGTGTCGGGGCGGCAGCTGCGCCGTGCGGGAGCCGAGGGTAATCCTGTGCTGCCTCCCGGCGCTGCCAGCCCCGGCCTGCGCGCCTGAAATCCCCCGAAGCCCCGGCTGCCCCGGGGCAGGAGGGTGCCAGCCTCCATCCCCGCACCCCGTGGCGGCCGGCGCCTCTCCCGGTGTCTGTTCACTGTCACTCCAGCTCCAGAACACCCGGAGAGCAGCAGCAGCAGTGCTTAGGGAAGCAGAGCCTCTCGAGCTGCCTCCTGCTTCTCCGCCCGCTGTGGGTGCACGTTGCCCCTTCTGTGCCGCTGCCGCGGGCTCGGTCCCGGAGGGTGCTGGGTGCCCAGGGTCAGGCCCCCGCATTCGGCCGTCCGTCCTGCTCCTCCTCCACCCTCTGTGCTGCCAGCCGGGGCCCGAGGAGTGCTTTGGGTGGCACCATCCACCCCCTGACACAATAAAGGAGTCGAACAAATCCCTCTCCAGGCAGTTACTGCCCTGCCATGGCCGTGCCCTGCCGAGCGTCCCTGCCACCCCACTGCCAGCTTCCCTGCCCCGGGGGGTCCCAGACCCCGGCCCAGCGGCTGTGACAGCTCATGACAATGCTTCCAGCCCCCGCCCACTGTCCCTGCAGCACGCAGGGCTGACAGCCAGATGTCCCCACTCATCTGGAGCCTCTGGGGTGCTCCGGGGGTACACCACCCACCTCGCACCCGAGTGGGGATAGCGGTGGCTCCCGCTCCTCCCCTGTTCTGGAGCTGCTTTCTGGGTGCGTCTGTGTCCAGTTCCTCCAGCACCCCAGGCCAGGGAAGGCTGGGCAAGTGTCACCACCCGAAACTGCAGGGACAGGCGCCATCCAGTCAGTGGGTCCCACCATGGGACAATGCTCTTAACCGCCACCACTGTGGGTTTCAGAGTCGCTGCCACCTGCACTCAGGGCCACGATGGCCGTGTTGTCCCACTGGCACAGGATCTGCGTCTGCAGACGGATTGGTGACATTTGAGCTGCTGAAGGTCACCAGAAGTTGTTAAATCCTGGCAGTGTCCAGTGACCGAGGCCGCTACATCCGTGTGTGGCGGGCGAGCAGCAGCACGAGGGGCAGGAGCTGCTGTGTGGGGCCCAGTGACACAGGACAGAGCCCAGGCACTGCCAGCCTGGCCACGCCAAGGTCCTGGCACTGCAGAGGGGCAGCCAGGCTAGTACAGGCACCTCAGCTCTTTTCTTGCCAATAAAAGGCTGAATTCATCCATTTTTAGGAAGAAAAAAGGATGCTGCCAGGTCTGTGCCGCTGCCAGCGTGACAAACATGAGCTGCTGAGAACCAGAATCAGTTCTGCTTTTCATTTCCTTCTTCCCCATAATTGCATTTAGTCCTGGTGAGGGGGATGCAGGGAGGCTGCTGAGGGACACAGGGCTGCAGCCAGGCCCTCCTGTCCTGCCCCCACACCTCCCTCCCAGCACATCAGCCCCACCACAGCACTCTTCATGGAATCCCAGAATGGTCTGGGTGGCAAGGGACCTCAAAGCTCATCTTGTTCCATCCCCCTGGAAGGGCACGAACAGCTTGCACCAGACCAGGTTGCTCAATGCCTCGTCCAGCCTGGCCAACTTCTAGAGATGGAAGTGTCAACTCCTGTCAGGCTGCAGGCCCCGACCTGAAACCCCAGACTTCTTCCGGGGAGTTGTAGGCACCACCCCAGCAGTGGGAAGGCAGGAACCTCGTCAGGAGCCTGCCCTGGCAGCCCCAAAATGCTCCCACCCACAGCGTGACCAGCTGGTGGCTCTCAGCAGCTCCACGTGGCTGCGCTGCCCTCTGCAGCCTGGCACGGAAGAGGCCCTAAATCCCAACTGAGGAGGGATTCCCACACCAGGGAAGTCCTGGATGAGGACTTTGGTTCCGCAAAGGCATTAACAGGTCCCGACAACTTCTCCCATCATTGCTCTGTTTATTGATGCCACTGTCCAACACGAGATCTGACAGCACCGGGCAGGAGCCCGGTGTGCTCCGGGGAGCTGGCGTCACCACCCCAGCCCCAGCTGATGCCACCACCCCAGCCCCGGCCCAGCCCTTCGAAAGGACCTCACCCAGCCACAGCCCAACCTCAGGAGCCGCAGCCAGGACAAGCTGGGATCCCTGGGAACCGAGCTGGTACAAACAGGAGCTCAAACCAACGGCGAGGAGATGGATCGTGTCCCACCCACCCCGGCAGCGGGTGCCCAGGAGCAGGGAGAGCTTTCCTTGGAGCCAGCCTGGAGCTGCTCCTCCCTGGGGCAGGAATCCCGCTGCTCCTGCCACTGAGGAGCGCGCGGTCGATGCCACCGGCAGCGGCTCCAGGACAGCAGAGCAGTTAAACACGACGAGGTCTCGCTCTCAGTCCGTGGTGACCCCACAGCACCCCACGGCCAGACCCCATGGCAGCACCCTGATGCCCTCGGTGGTGCCAGGGCCGGCCCCTGGCATGAGGACTGAGCGCTAGGAACGGGTGTTTGGAGGAGCCTTGCGGAGGGGTCCTACCAGAAAAAGGGTCTTTTGCTGCAACTAGAATTTTATTCTATTGTATAATTCAGGAGTGCATCACAGCCCCGCGAGCCGGGCAGGCACCTATCAGCGCTTCCAGTCTAGACACACGCAGAACTTCCTCATCAGCTGCACCTGTTAATTACTCACCTCCCCCCGGCCGGAGCTCCTCCTGTCGCATCCAGCCCGGACGAGGCAGCGCCTCCGCAGAGCTCCTGGACAAAAAGTGACTGTGCCAGAATCAGCCTACAGAGCAGTTAACAAAAAAAAAACCAAACAAACAAAAAACAAAACCAAAAATAAAATCTTGCCCCTCCTAAGGTTGCTTATCAAATAAAAAGTTCCTCCACATTTATTAAAAAAACCAAAACAGTAGATTTAAAAAGCAGTTACGAGTCCTACTCCGGCAAAACACCCTGTGTACAGGTTTCTTTAGTTGGTGGTTTGTTTGCTTGTTGGTGAGGAATCCCCTTAAATCAGCTGCTTCTGTTAATTTTATATATATATAATCTTTTAATTTTGCCGCGCGTTGCTTGCTTTAATTCATTAATTTATTTCCAATCAGCCGAGTCTCCACCAGACCAGCGGCGCTACCACACAAAGCTTCCTTGATGTCCATGCCCTGAGCCGGGGTGGGGGGAGATGGATGGAGGGAGAGTGGGAGAGATGAGTGGAGGAGAAGGAGGAGGAGGAGGAGGAGGAGGGGAGGGATGGAGGGAGGGAGAGGAAGCCTCGGCAGCCCCTCACTCTCCCATGTGCGTCCTCAGGTGGTACTTGAGCGACTGCTTGTAGCGGAAGCACTTGGTGCACTCGGTGCAGGGGTAGGGCCGCTCGCCGGTGTGCGCCCGCTGGTGCTCCAGGAGGTGATGCTTCTGCGTGAAGTTCTTGCCGCACTCGGTGCAGTGGTAGGGCCGCTCTCCCGTGTGGATGCGCTGGTGCTCCAGGAGGTGGTGCTTGCGGATGAAGCCCTTCCCGCAGACGGCGCAGGCGTGCGGGCGCTCCCGCGTGTGGATGCGGTAATGGTTGGTGAGCTTGGACTTCTCGCTGAAGGTCTTCTCGCACTGGCTGCACTGGTAGGGCCGCTCGCCGGTGTGAGTCCGCTGGTGCCGCAGCAGGTGGGAGGGCCGGGTGAAGTTCTTGCCGCACTGGGGGCACAGGAAGGCCATCTCGTTCTTGCCGGCGTGGATCCTCTGGTGCATGAGCAGGCTGATCTGCAGGCGGAAGCTCCTCCGGCACTCGCCGCAGGTGAAGGGCCGCTCCCCGACGTGGGTGATCTGGTGTTTGCTGAGGCTCGACTTGTGGCTGAAGCTGCTCTCGCACTCGGAGCACTTGTAGGGCTTCCCCGGGGGCGGGGGCCGCGCCGGGGGCTTGAGGCCGTGCTCGGGGCGCCGCGGGACCCCCACGCCGCGGCGCGTGTGGCTGCGCTGGTGCAGCAGGAACTGCTGCTTGTTGCGGAAGCTGAGGTCGCACTCGTGGCACTCGTAGGGCCCTTCCTTGAGGTGGTTGCGCTGGTGGATCATGAAGTTGATCTTGAGCATGAAGCTCTTCCCGCACTCGGGGCAGATGTAGGGTCTCTCCCGCGTCCGGTTCCGCTGCTGGCCGCTGGCCGGCTTCATGTCCCCGGAGTCCCTCTCGCAGGCCGACGGCTTCCTCACGCGGGCGGCCAGGCCGCGCGGCTGCGCCTTGGAGCTGCACTGCGCCTCGCAGCCCAGCCCGGCCTCGTGGCTGGGGAACGCCGGCGGCTCGCTCCGGCCCGAGAACATGGCGCACGGCTCCAGCGTGTCGGGGTCGTCCTCCTCCTCCTCCTCCTCCGTCTTGATCACAATGCCATCCTCTGTGGGGGAAAACCGAACAGCGTCAGCGGCATTGGGTGGGACGGGGTGGCCTCTCACACCCCTGGGTGCTACAGAAACACCTGCACGGGCTCCGGGCCCGGCTGCAGCCAGAGCCCGGAGCATGTCACGTCCTGCTCAGCATGTCACGCTCAGGCCGTGTCACCCCTGAGCGCAGAGTCCACACAAACCAGCCCCGGCCAGGCTCCTCCCGAGGGTGCGCTCCGACCGCCTGCCAAAAGGACTGGCAACTCCACGCTGCTGCAGGATGTGGGGGATGAAAGCGCCACGGGTTCGCCAGGGCTCGGGTGGCTGAGTGATTTCAGAGCAGCTCCATCTGCTGCCGTTTCACTGGGCTACAACAACACTCCTGGCACGGCACCGCTCGACGGAAACAGTGCTGGGCTGCCGGCTCTGCCGCGAGGACAGCACAGCCAGCCTGGGACCGTCCCCCTCCCTCAGCCTTAACGCGATGGGACGTGGGGAGAGACCCTCCTCCTTCCCAGAGTGCCCAGCGTTGGGATGGATCAGCAGTGGGATGGATGGCAGTGGGATGGATGGCGGCAGGCCGGGCTCCCCTTCGTGTCACCAAGGCCGGAAGCGAGCCGGGGATTTTGTTTGGTGAGAGCAGCCATCCCAGAGACACACGGCGGGACACGCGGCCAGCATGGCCCCAGGACAGGCCCACAGGGCGTCCCTCATGCCACCCCACACTGGACTTTCAGCCAGACCTAAACGCTCTCCCACGAAGAGCAGCCACATCTTCCCAAGGAAAGGAAACCAATGGGAGTGGATGTGTCAAAACCATGGCCCTCTTCCCTCCGAGGGAGAGGAAAATCCAGGTCCTTCTCCCTGCCCCTCTCTACGGACCTGGGGGCTCAGCCCCCCATCCCGGCCAGCGCCGCCACAGCTCCCGCTCAGCCCCACGCCCTGGCAGAGGCAGCGGCTCTCGGACCCCGAGAGCTCCAGCTCCAGCCCCACTGGTGGCTTGGCCGGTTTCCCTCACAAAGCCGTGAGCACACCACAGGACCCACAAGACGGAGCTGAGGCCCTCAAGAGCCCAACTCTCTGTGTCTTGGTTTGTGTTACACCACCACAAAGCCGTCAGGAAGAAGGAACCCACCATTCCCAACCTTTCATCTCCCTGCTCTCCCATCCCCACTCTCACATCACATCTGTAGGACTTGGCCTGCATCTGCCACTCCCCTGGCAGAATTCTACGCATGAAACACCCGGTGCCATCTTCTCACCTCTCCCTGAAACCACCTCGTCCTTTCCCTTCCCTCCTGGCAGCTCGCACACCACAGAGCTCCAGCCACGGCCTTCCCTGTCCTGTGAAGCTGTCCCAAGCAACTCCCACACTTGGGAACCTGCAGGACATCTCACATTCCTCCGGCAGTGTCCGGTGTGTAACCATCCACTCCTCCACACCTCACACCAGGGTGGGTGTCCCTCACCAATGTCCTGCCCTCTGCCACAGCAGGATTTTGGGAGCAGGGCTCACCTGGGCTCTCATGGAACACTGCCCGAGACAGTCTTTCCTTGGTCTCTGTAACCAGGGCTTTTCCCAGACTCGGAGGGCTGGGCCAGGAGCGGGACAGGAGCCCTCAGAGACCACGTTCTGTGTCCACCATGGACGTGCTGCCTCCTCCTCCAAGCCCAAGGCCTGACCAGAGCCACTCCTGGAAACTGCTGCAGCCAGAAACTTTCCTTCTGGTGCTGGTTCAGGGGGGATTTCACTCCTCCCGTCCACCCAACCCTTTCCCTACCTTTTCCTAACCCACCACAGCCCCTCGGCCTCCTGTCCCTGCCACACCTCGTGTGCAGAGCCGTGTCCCCAGCGTCTCACCTGTGCAGCTCCCGTGGTGAACGATGACCCTCTGGATCTCGTTGAAGTCGGCTCCGTACTCGGACGAGTCCCCCAGGCTGGTTCCCGGGAGGTCCCTCGGTGGGGACGCGGAGCTGTAGGGGCTCTCGCAGGCCGCCTCCTCGTCCGGGCTCTGGAAGCTCCCCTCGGACTGCCCCGACATCCCGTGCAGCTCGGGGTTCTCGGGGCTGTCTTCAGGAAGGAGCTCCTCCGTTTTGATCACAACCCTTATTCCAGCTGCAGCAACGAGAGATTCCCAGCCGCCGTCACTCCCAGGAGCCAGGATGAAGGACCCGCTCCCAGCAATCCCCGCCGGCTCCGGCTGCTGATCCCAGAGGGGTTTCATCTGCTCGGCCTCTTCTGCTCTCCCTTCAGCCCCTGCCCTTCACCCATCCCTGCCACGCTCCCAGCTCCAGCCCAGGACCCTCCGCAGGCACAGGGAACTCGCTCCACCCGGCCTGGGGCCTTGGATGCCACAGCTCAGCACCCCTCGGCCACGGCACATCCCCCAGCTGCAGCTCCACGTGGGCCTGTGATTCTCCTCTTCCCATTGGCCTTGATTTAATTTCAAGATCCTTGTGATGGAAAGCACAAGGAGGGTGCTGGAGTGACCCCACATCCACAGCCTGGACTCAGGGATGACCAGTGGAGATGACACCATCTCTTCCAGGCCACCTCCTTCTCCTTATCAGCCCCCTTATCCCAGAGTGGGAGTCATCCAGGGACTCGGGGTCACTGGTGCCCCATTCCCAGCCCAGCCTTGCCCCTCAGCATCCCATCTCCCTGCACACAGGATGGGACCAGGCTTCCCTGCCCGGGAGGATGCTCCAAGGATAAACCCAGGCACCATCAATGCAAAGAGAGGGTGGAGAGGATTTTCTGGTGGATGGGCTTTCCCAGTGGGACCCCATTCTCCTTCCTTGCCGGGCACACCGCCTCCCTGAGGACCTGGTCTGGCTGCAGATGCTTCCCTTGCTGGGAAGGGCTCCCAGTGCCCAGCTCTCCAGGCTCTGCTCGCCCTGGTTTCCATGTTGAGCTGTACCTGGACACCAAACCTCCAATCAGCCAAATCTATCCCATTCCTAGGCAAGGCTTCTCCTGATAAAACCCAACAGCCACGGCTCCCAGCAACACCTGCTTCAGCCTTGGGATGAGCAGCTCCTGGGAACACAAGCCAGGGCTGCCCTCGTGCCAAGGTGCCGCCTCACCTGCCGTGGCATCAGTAATGATCTCACTCTCCTCCAGGTCCTGCTCATTCCTGCCCCGCGATTCCTCCCCTTGCTCGATCTGAGACAAAACACCAGGTTTGGAAATTGCATAGTCTGTTAAGAGACAGAGGGGTGGAGAGAGGGATTACTGCACTGGGAATCTAATATTGGCTTCCACCTCTTCCCAGCGCACAGGGGACACGTGAGGACACTCAGGAATACCCACGGGTGCAAAATCCTCTGAAGGGGTGCATGGGCTGGTACCCACTGCAGACCCAGAAGATGCAGGGAAGCCCTCCCAACAGCCATGGGGAAGGAGCTGGTTTTTGACTGCATAACTGCAGCTGGAAGAGGTTTGGGAGGTCTCCAGCCCACCTGCCCACAGGCATCCCCCACCCAGCCAAAACAGCAGCACAGCACGAGCTGGAATGAACTCAGACTAAAAACATCCTCCTGTGTTTTTAAGTCTTTAAAATGGGACATTTGGATCTCATCCAAAGGGATCTCCAAGGAGAAGCCAGAAGGAGCCCCCTGTCCCTTGGCAGGGCAAGGACACCCCGTATTTACCCAGGGAGATCAGAGACTCGTAGTTCCCCTTCATCACATTCTTGTACAGCTCCTTCTGCCACTCCTCCAGCTTCTCCCATTCCTTGTCATTGAAATACACGGACACGTCATCAAAGGTCACCGGCACCTGCAATTCCAACAGCGGGTTCAAGCAGGAGCCTGGACATGGCCAGGCTTCAGCTAATTCAAGGCCATCAACGAGCTGGTTTTTACATTTAAAACGACTCCTGGGCAGGTATTTCTATGGGAATAAAGGACTCAACCAAGTGGATGGTTCCTAGAGTTGAATCCAGACTGGGATTTCCCCAAAGGTCCCTGAGCTCCTCCTCTCAGCCCCGGCTCTCTGCGGGGTGATCAGGCTTGGGGGACCGTACGGGAGAGAAAACCCAGGAGCTGGGCTGGACTCATCCCTATTGATGAGCTGACGTAGCCCTCGGATTCAATTACTCCAGAACTCCAGGGAAAACTCTACTCAGGCTCAGAGGGCTCCCCGTTATCCCTGGTTACTGTGTGCCCACTGGCTGCAGCTTCCTAGCTTGTTTGCCAAGGAATAATTCCTAAGGATAAATTCAGGACGTGCAAACTGAGTTGGAGTGGAGCTCTTCAGAGGTGAACGCAGAACTCCTATTCTGCCCCCCAACTGCACTTAATGGGGTGTCAGGGTCTGAACCTGCCTCTTCCCGACCCTCTCTGCTCTCTCCAGAGACGTTCCCTTTCCCACGTCCTACATGGTCTCATTTGCACACCTTCTTTTAGAGGGAAGGTTGTGAAATTCAAGTAGGAACTGAATATTGATGGTGGGCTCCTTCCAGAGCTTGGCTAAGCCCAGGGAGCTCATCTGCCTTCCCCAAATCCCAAAGCTTCCCCCTTCCCTGCAGCAGCTGCTGCCACTTGCTCCTTCCCCGGTCTGGGAGCCTCTGCAGTGTCAAGGTGGTCAAAACAAAAGAATCGCAAAATCTGCAGGGTTTTTTCAAATAGTGGCAAAATAAAAATGAACAAAAAAAGAGACAATGGCCCCGGGGCTGTGCAGCGCAGTGGAGCAGAACTGAAACCTCTGGCCTGAGTACTAGGATGTACTCCCAGGCCCCTGTCCCATCGTATTTTAGTCCCAGCAGGGGATGAGCTGGGAAGCTGGAATGGGCAGCTGCAGTGGCTAGAGACTCACCTGTGCCAGGGCCATCCCTGCTCACCCACCCCGCTCCTGCCCTCCGGGAGCAGTTCGGGTGCAGTGCCCGGCTCACGCACCCCAGGACACCGTTACCTTGGGGACTTCCCCCTTCCTGCCCGGGGGCAGCCGCAGGATCCAGAAGTTCCTGTTCTTCAGCAGGTTCTCCATGTTCTCCAGCCGCTTCTGCAGCTGCCCGTACTCCTGGATGAGGGTGCCCAGCGCCGCACACTTGCTCTCCAGCTGGTTCCCCAGCTCCGCCGCTGTCTTCTCACAGTCGATCAGCTTCTTCTCCGCCATCCCCGTCCGACCCTCCAGGTCGAGCAGGCGGGTAGAGTGGGAATCCACCTTCCGCTCCACCGCCTGCACGGCCGCCACCACGGTCAGGGACAGCTCTGCCGTCTGCGTCTCCCGCTCCGAGGTGCGCTCGGGGCCGGCCGCTGGCCGGAGGGGCGAGGGGCAGCGCGGCGGCCGCACCGGCTCCGGCGCCTGCGGACACAAGGGCGGGGGGTCAGGG
>VWPU01002001.1:42143-90723 GCA_013398955.1 Callaeas wilsoni | reverse complement strand
GTGTGGGTTGGCACCTTCAAGATGATCTAATTCCAACATCCTTGCCATGGGCAGGGACATTTTCCACTAGACCAGGATGCTCAAAGCCCCATCAACCTGGCCTTGAACATTTCCAGGGATGGGACATCAACAACCTGTGCCAGCATCTCATCACCCTCACAGTAAAGAATTTCTTAATAATATCTACTCTAAATCTACCTTCCTTCAGCTTAAAGATATTACCCTTTGTCCTATCACTACATGTCCTTGCATAAATGGCATAATCATCAGGGAAAAAAAAACAATTATGAGGCATTGTCAAAAGCAAAAATTGTTCACCAGGGTTGGGATCACCTGTACAACCTGAAATCAGCTCTAAGTCAGTTCAAGAAACAAACTATGCTTCAAATCTGTCTTTCTGGCTATAGCCTATTTCATCTATAGGTTAATAGACCTATAGAAAGTAATTTTTAGAATAGAAATACTGCAATAAATAGGTAGAAAAGGGTTTTCATACAGGCAGTAGGGCAAGACTCAGATAGTACTTCACATTACTCTTTTTGATTCCTTGGCTCACAGATACTAGAATTATCAGTCTTGCTGGTAGGAGGTAGTCAGCATTTGTGTTCCCTTGCATGTCTGTCTCTTTTAGGGGGTTGGGGGGTTTGTTTGTTTGTTTGCTTGCTCGCTTTTGTTTAACATTTCTTTAAGAACTAAGACAAACAAAGAAATAGGAGTACAGGTGAATGTTTTCAAGTGCACCTGGACAGAAACACTGCTGCTGCGATCTTGTTTTGCTCCTGTGTGTGCAGGAACACTTTCTTCGTGCAAATCACTTCTCAGCTCTCTTCTTTCGCTTCACATATTTGGATTATGTTTTGTGAAAGAGATTCCTAGAAGTTTATGCAAATATTGAAAACCTGGGATGTAAAAACTAAATCATGCAATTACTGTTAGCAGAGTCTCCCATCTCTGTATACCTTCAAACAGTACTGTAACCAAAGGTGTCATTTCATTCAAGATGTGTCTCATAAGAAGGATTAAAACACTGTTACAGAAACAAATATCACAGAACAGAGAGGCTCTAGGGAATTCCTTCAGCACTGAATCCTTCCTACAGGTAGTTAAGATTTGTCTGGGTGTTTACTCCAGTTCATTAAAAATGTTTTGACTTGTGTTATATAATTATTAGTAAAAAGATCCAGAGGCAATTCTACTTATATAAAAGAGGGGAAAAGATTAAGTACGTAGACATTTGTTTCCCATTTCCACAATGGAATTAACCCTTCGCACAGTGCAAAAGAGGCCCCAGGGTGCCTAAAATGATGGGAAGAAGAGAAGGGGCTGTGCTGAACTCAGTGGGAAGAGGAGGGAGCAGCCGCTCAGCACAAGAGCACACAATGTACCAGCCAGGGTTTTGTGTGGGAAGTTAAACATTCTCCACCTTTCCAGTCAGTCTTAGGCCTGGAAGACAGTGCAGCAGCCTCTTATTTCAGCTTTTAAAGCAAAATATGAAAACTCATGACTTCCTCTTCAGTATGTCTAGAGAGAGACAGCAAAGCTATGAAGAGCAAGTCCTACATTTATGTGCTTTCAGCACTACAGTCTTGCCTTCTAAAGACTCATCTGCAAAAGCAGCTATGTCACTGTGGACAAGAGCCAAGTGTGCAGTGAAGTCCAGCCTGGGGGAGAACCTGCTGGCTGGACCAGACCAGGACCCCAAACACTGCCTGGTCACAACAGGCACTGATTTTAATCAGCTGTACAGAGGGTGTAACGCGATGAGGACATTCAGACCAGGACATGCCCGCACTCACAGCTGAAGTTAGCACCAGTTGGCATCAGTCTGAGTGCGGAGCATGTGAACAAAGACGAAACTCTTTGTTTACCCATGAGGAAACTCGGGGTAGGCACGTGCCTGTGACAATGAGGCAAAGTGGGATGCAATGTCCTGAGGACCAGCAGAAACAAAGGAGAGCTCACCATCATAGTGACAAAATGCTGGATCAGCAGATATCCACAACTTTTCCCATCTAGTATCTCCTTGTAAAGTGACCTGAGCAATGGATCGAGTGGAAAGGAGGAGATCCAGAGAGGCACAGCAGCTGCTCCCTGTAAGGTAGGTGGGCTTGGAAAGGCAAATCCAACATTGGAAAGTACCTCCAAGGCCTGATTGCCTTTCTTGTGTGAATTATCAAAGGAATGAAGAAGGGTTTGGAAAAAAACTGAAATACAGATTTTTGCTATGCTTATGTTTTTGCTTAATCCTTCAAAACATCCTGCATAAGATAGGTTATGTCATTCTTCAGCAGAAAAAAATGTGAACAACTGCATTTGGTCAACAGGAGGGAATAAGGGATTTGTATCGAACTTTGCTGGGCCTCAAATTGCTGAGGTACTGAAAAATCTGAATGCATCTAGAGAAAAGATGATAGCATATCTCTTTATCAATTAATAATTAATAAAATATTTCACTGAAGATTTAATACAGATCAAAAGTGTTTAATGCAGATCAAAAGGATTTAATATAGAGCCTGGAAGTGTTCAAGGCCAGGTTGGATGCGGCCCTGTGCAACCTGATCTAGTGAGTGCCATCCCTGCCCATGGCAGAGAGGTTGAAACAAGGTGGTCTTTAAGGTCCCTTCCAACCCAAACCATTCTGTGATTCTGTGATTCTAAAACAAAAATTCACAATGTAGAAATGGGACAATTCAATGCAATACAAACAGTATATGACGTATCCAGAGTTATTAAAAAGAGAAACTGATAGACCTAACATGACAATGGCAATAGTCATATTGAATTTCAAGCAAATACCAGGTCACAGTGTGTGTGGCTGTTGAGTTTTACAAGCCATTCACTCTCAAGATTTTCCCACATTGCACTATAGTGTACAATCAAGTGATAGATAATGGCATGTAACCACAAAGCCTCAGGGAACCACTGGCTATGATTGCCAGTGTCCACATCCCCAAAACCAGGAGACTTTTTGATTACACAGCTTTGTATTAAACATACCATTTTCTTCCCACTGCACTCATAAGAGAATTTGCCCATATTCTGTGGGGAGCTGGCTGACCTTCTTTTTCTCCAGCTGCCAAACTGCATTAATGGATTAAAAAACATACACAAGAGACATTCCTAATAATACTTGTCAGTAAACAACAGCAGCCGTGCCAGAGACATTATGCAACTGAGAGTGCAGGCCACGATAATTTCTGTATTAACAGGAGGCTAATACATTGAAGTGCCCCAAAAGCACCAAACAAAGTGGAAAACTTTGTTAGCTAGCCTTGGTTATCCACACTTGCTCTCCATTCTTCCTTTTGTTCACACCCTAGTCAAATTGCCATGTTTCCTCTCTGCCCACACTAGTACAGACAAACCTTCTTTGTAGCAGCTCAAATATCTGAACTTTTTGGTAATTGCCAACCTGGACTCACACCCTCTGGTCTCACAGGTCAGCTACATCTTTCTATGGGCAATTTATGTTCAGCCAAAGATTTATTTTGCACACTGGTTTTCCCTATTTATTTCAGCTTTCTCAGGGGAGTAGTCAAAGTATTTCCTCCCCTCTGCAGAGCCAGTCCCTGTGCTCATGAAACCCCTGGGATAAGGTTTGCCATCAACATAATTTCATCCCTAATGTTTTCAGGTTAAACTGAATGAAGCACAAATATAGCTCCAATCCTCTTTCCCAACAGTTACACAGGATACACGACTTTGACTGGAGAATCATCCCACCTCCCTTCAAAACAGAGTGCTGCTTTAGAGTCCATTAGGTCTATCATCAACTGCTCTGCTCTCTCCTCTTCTGGGTGGGCAGGTCAAGAGACTGACAAAGACTTGAGGCTCCATCAAAACTACTCCAAAGTCCCATTTGTGCATTCTCATGAAAAATATTCCAATGTCATTCCATGCATATTTAGCTACCAAAGCTGAAATGCCTGGAAATGATGCTAAAAGAAAACTCCTTCAGGGTTCTGAGTCACAGAAATCCTCTGGGAATTTTTATTAGTTTGTAACTGTGGCCAGTCCACCAAGGTTACTTATCCTAGCTGCAACGTCTAAGCAACAACAGTACCTCAAGAAACACAAAATTTTAGCTCTAGAGATCTTCATTCAAGCTTCTGCACAATCTCTCAGTGCGAAACCACCCATCATAAGCGTGGAGACCAGCAAAGAAGAAGAGAACGGGGAATGAGCATGAGCGTTTAAGAAGAAAATCCTTCATCACAAGACTGAGTACAACTGGAGTAGATGGCCCAGAGAGGTTGTGGCAATTCCATCCTGGAGAGTTTAAAAATTTGACTCAACAAGGTCCTGGAGTACCTCATCCTGCTTTGAGCAGGAGTCTGAACCAGATGACATCCAGAGATCCCTTCCAGCCCTCATTTTGCTGTAATTATTTATTCTCATGTGCACTATTTTGCCTGGAATGGAGGCTACCTGCACAGGAGCAGATGTGCCACAGTAGGATCCAACAGGACTCTCACTCTTGTCAGCCACTAAAAAAACACTTCCAGTTGTATACAATGAGAGGATGTCATGAGCAGCACGAGAAGATACTTGGATTCCTAACAGGCTTCTGATTCCAGTCTCGAATACAATGTAGGATTGAAGCTGTTGAGTATAATGACTTCTGCAATTTATTGTAAATCTGAGAGAGGAGCTTTGAAATGAAATATTTCTAACTTGTCTCACAATGAAGAGGCAGTAATGACCAGCTTGTTTTCTGTGATGTTCAGGAGGGATACAGAAGGTATTAATGGTCTGTTAGACTCAAGTGAGAGACATCTACTTAATATCTGTGGGGATTTTTTACAGTCAACCATAGGACAGTGTTAAGCCTACAGCCATGACATGACAGCATGTCAGGTGTGATGCTCTCTTCTTGCAAGCACTGCCATCTTTTAACTAAACAAGTATTTTAAGTACTTCTGGTGTTCCCTCTCATTAGGTTCATGTGTTCTCCTGGAGGCTTCCTTTCCTCCCTCTTTTATATAATCGTCCCATAAACTATGACACAATGTTGAATAATAATATGCAATGCTGAATTCACACAAATCAGCAGAGGAAAGCATAATTTATGTGGGTCATTATAATTTAGTAATTCTCAGGAGCCATTTTTTGTGCTGAAAGTAAGCATTGTAAAAACATTCAGGATTAAAAAAACTTTGAAGTGACAACACCAAAAAAGTTTCTAAAGACAATCAATTTGATAAAGAGCAGAATTAATGAAACTTAAATTTGGGGTTTCTCTGTCTTTCCTTTGTGGATTCTGATGTCTGATAAAGGGTGAACTTCCCAACCCTTCTACCTACAAGGGGGCCTGTTCTCCCAAGGCTTGTAGGAATTTAAGAGCTAAGAGGTTTCCAAAGTTCTGTTAAAGGGGGTTGAAATTAAGCAAGGTCAGAACTTGTTATGGGGAGTCTGAAACAAGCACATGTACACACAATAGGACTGCACAGATATTATTTCCTTCAGAAATCTAGGTATAAAAAAAAACATGATGTGAAAGTAAAACATACCTTTGGAAGAAAGGTGGGAAAGTTATGAGGAGAAACTCAACATCTTGACTCTGGGAAAAGAAATCATTACTTTAAAAGGGAAAAAAGCAAAATGAAACAAAAATAAAAACAAAACGGAATCAACCACTCTTGTCCCCAGAGTGAGTTCAATCATGCCATGACAGTATGGTAAAAGAGAGGTAACTACATACATTGAAAGCTGATGTATTTTAAACTACACTTTGTGTAAGAGCCTGAAAAGCAAACTGGAAAGAAGGGAATGGGGAATTTACAGCACCCCTTGGAGTTTCCATTACCTGGAATGACTTTGTTGCATCCCATTTGTTTTTGCATTGTTTTGAAACAATGAAAGCTCTTGAAGGCCAACTAAGAAATGCAGTCATCAGAATATTTATTGTATGTCATGAGTGCTACTGAGTATGTTTCAAGATAACAATAGCAAAAAGTATCTCTTACCATGATAGGTATTCATGAAATGCAGAAATAAATAAGACAGCACACTATCAGCAATTACAAATATACAAATGTGCCATGTCCTACTGCGATGCAAAGGGTCAGGATCAATAGAAGTCATAAAAATTCTTGTTGATTTTGTCAGTTTAGAGGTAGGTGGTAAAGCAAATACAAAAATAATTTGTAGTGAGGTAATAGATACATTTATATAACTGTGTAGCTACCACATCACATCAAAATGTAACATTGCATCTCTATTTTACTCTCCACAATAAATTAGAATTTCCCTTTCTGAAGAATAGTTGTGGTTTTTACAGACATAAAAGTGTGAGTGGCACACAAAAAAAAAAGTTTATGTGATGAAATATAGTTTTAAAGAATGTGAATCAGGGCAATAGCTCATTTTTCTTACCATTAGTTTTACACATTAGTCACTGCCACAAGGTTTTCATCTGTGCGAATTACATGCCCCCGAATCAGTACACTGAATCACAGATCTTTCTGATTAGTTGCTTTTATTTAGCTGCCCCCTAATCATTTGATTTTCTCCATTCAAGTAAAAAACAGATCTGTGATCCATCTGTTAAGTTATAGACCATAAGTTCCCATCTGTCATTCATGGACCAGTGGTAGTCCCCGGAGCACTCTCTGCCTGTCTGCAGAGAGT
Organism: Callaeas wilsoni; assembly: GCA_013398955.1. Lineage (NCBI taxonomy): Eukaryota > Metazoa > Chordata > Aves > Passeriformes > Callaeidae > Callaeas > Callaeas wilsoni. The sequence goes on along the minus strand of VWPU01002001.1, from coordinate 84,093 downwards.
TGGCTGCTCTTCTGGTGCTGCCTTTTCCTCATCTCCAGCTGTTAAATCACATTAAAAGATGGGTTAAAAAAATGCAGAAGTAAAAAAAAAAAGAATAACATTACTTTTCCCTGTAAACAATTGCTCTAGCTGCCAAAGGGATGCTATTCAATTGTGAAGGCACAGGGAAGAACCTCAGAGACACGTGTCTTTCTCGGGGACAGCTTTGTGCATCTGATCCCTGCCGGCATCTGCAGCAAGGGCTTTGAGGTGCGCCTCCAGAAATTCAGGGCTCGCATTCAAGGGTCACACCATTAACTGGTTCACTGCTGATTGCTTCAACAGAAATGTCTACCACTCCAGGCAAGAAAGAGCTGGTTTCCCTTGAACAGGCTGGATCAGTTGCTTCCCCCTCAGCTGTTCATCTGGTCCTGCACCCGAAGCACCAGCTCAGACCATAGCTGAGCAGTCTTGTGACAACTACCCCATTTCCACAGTTTACAGCCTGGGGTACGAAACGTCACTGTTGTTTACTTCAATCTGTTAAACTGACGTAGTTCAGTAATTGCTGCAGATGAGGAACTAGTGGTGCATTTCAGTCATTTCAGCTCATTCTGACCCCATGCACAAGGTGCCTTTGCCAAGTACCTACTCCTCGTTATGTCTGACAGCCCGCGGTGTGGCCACAGCAGCAGAGGTTTCTGTTCCCTCATCCCCTAACCCCACCTGCCAAGGCTCCCAATCCCAGCCACGCCGCAGCTGAACATGCTGTCCAGCACTCTCACTCACAGGCCAGCATGCCAGTCACTGTGCCACCAGTTCTGGTTTGTTTTAGAATAGCCCAGGCCTTTGCATGCCCAGTCCCAAAAAGATGATCTGCCAGGGTAACTTCTTCAGCTATCTGACTGAGATCCTGAAACCAATCATACAGTCCCATTCTGTCTCCCAGATCCTTGAACCCATCCTGTCCTTCAGCCAGCACCCTCCAGGCTCTGCACACAATATTGCCATTACAGATCAGGCTGGAAACTGAGGATGCAAGAACATCTTGACCAATCAATATTTAATTTCACCTAAGAGTACCTGAAGGGAAGATGGCTGTGGTAGTGGATTTGTTATCAGGTTTTACTCATATTTAACTCAGTGACATTTCCCATTTCAATATGTGCCAAAATACCTTAAAGAGTTCCTGTGCACCATGCCAAAGAAATACAGGCAAGAGCCACCGGCAAAGGCAAGATTTAAGTGTTTGTTTGTGGAATTGGTACATGATGTTTATTCTCCTCTGCACAGGAGAGACTGATATACATGGGTAACCACCTGCAGCCCTCTGCCCGCCTGAATCTGTTTGGTACAGCAAATGTATTTCTGTGGCCAAGAGCATGCCACAGAGTAGTGTGGCTGACATCCATCGTGAGCTCTAACAGCCCAGCACCAATTTACTGCTGGGTTTGGTGGGAGCATCCTTACACAAACACCTGGGATAGGGTTTCAGTTCATACATGTGGATTAACGCAAAGCTCTGCTGCCAGTCCTCACAGCAGCAACATGTCTGAAAACAGGCTGATGTGGGAATACTCTGACACAAAGTAAAATATCCCTTACTTAACTGCTCCCAAAAGCGCTATTTCAAATTCTCATTCCTGGAGCACCCATGCATCCACTTACTTACTGCCTAGTAAAACCAGACCTACTGACTATATTTGAACTATAACATAAGTGAAGATGAGTATGTTTGTAGGCATACACAGCAGTATCTTCTTGGGGTCCACTGTGCCAGGCTCGAGGTTCTTTGGCTGCTTCAAATTCCACGTGTTTTAGCACTTTATACAGCTTAATTCTGGATTTATAGGGGCCCAGAATATTCCACACACTAAGTATGTTGAGCAATTGACAGCTGGTGCCCTCAGTGTCTCTCAGTTATTCACTTGGAACAAAAGGCTGTGCTTTTCCTGGGCTTTATGCTTTGCTAGCCTGGAATTAGCTTTTTGCCAGCCCCTAAAGCCCAAATCTGATCTCATCCAAACTTTGCGAAAGATGGATCTGGCTCCAAGCCCTGCATTTCAAGGCCATCTTTAATCTAGAGCTAGCAAAGCTAGTTGGGGGTTTTTATGCCAATTCTCTGCTTTCTCATCAACTAATGGAACAAAAAGAAGGAAAAGCTATCTGGGTCCTAGGAATATTATCTTTGCTTTCTTTTGGAAATAAATGATGAACCAATCAGGCTGCAAATGATAAACAACTGCTTTAAATAGATAAGCAAATAAGCAAAGAGACAATAAGGTTATTAAGGGATAATACTGAGAAACTGAGTTACAGATGATTATCTGAACATTTAATTTCAAATTTAGCATTTCTTTTATGCTCACTCCTATAATTTTTCTTTTTCCTTTTGTTCACATTCACTTTCTGGGGGAAAAAAAAAAAGTAGAGTCAAAATACAGAATTTGTCATCATCTAAAGCAAAAATTAAACGACTCACAAAAAAACTTAGTACCTTGCCACAGGTCTCCAGGATTATATTTAGGGGCTCTCATGGAGAAGCCAGCAGTGGCTGATACAGGAACAGTTCAGTGCAGTTGATAAGTCCTGCCCTGTCTGCCTACTTTTGAGACTTAATCTGGCTCTGTTCTCTGCTGCCCTGGACCATGGGCAGAGCTAACGTGTGGCTTTCTATCCCAATAACACAGGCATCGCTTCAGAAACTTTTGCTTGAAAATGCAAATGTAAAGATAAAAGTCTCACTTTGATTTTTTTTTTTTAATTAATAAGATGAACCTTAATTGTGAGACATATCGATTCATTTTGCTGTTCATTTCCCACAGAATAAACAGGAAATTTGATTAACTGAGATAGTCTTGGCTTCATAGGCCTGGTTAGTGAGGTCCTCTTTTATCCATGTACACAAGAAGGGCTAAATGCTCTTCCGGATGGTCTTGCTAGTTTCTGGACATAGGGGGAAAAGGAAGGGAGGTCCAGCTGTGCACCAAAATCCATGGAAGGAGCAGCAATGTCCCTCTCATGTGGAAGCTGTCTATTTTAAAACTGCTGACCTGCAGCTCCATAATTCTGTCATAAAATGCTCCTGAAAGAGCTGACATCAAACCCTCATTCAGTTCTCTCTCCTCTACATTTGGAGACCCAAAACAATCAGTAGCTTCCATTCAAAAGTACAGAGCACCCTTTGCTCTAAATTTTATCACCTTATGCAAAAAGAAATCTTCATTCTCTCATCCTCCCCACTATCCTCACCTTACTCCATAACGTTTGCCTGTTCAGGGATGAGTAGCTCACAACCTCTTTCAATAAAGTATTCAGCACTTTTCCTACGCATGGTTTCACTCACTTGACAGTTTTACAGCTGCTAATGCCACTGTGGATACCATCCTTTTAAATAATGCATGAAACTATTGTCATTTTACCCTCAGAAAGTAGCAAGGTTATGTAGTTCTACTGGTTTGTACATGAACATGCCATTCTTTAACTGAAAAGGGTCATTATATTGTTTTAAGTAGTTTTAAATCCCAGCAATAAGGAAAGTATAAAAAAATCCTGCTTTTATACTAAATTAAGGCAAAAGACTCCTGCAAAAGTATCTATGATTTTATGTGCATAGGGCATACAAAGTGATAAAATAAGCGTAACTTTAGTGCTGATACTTTTCATCAAAAGAATAATTCAATATGGAATGACATCAGCATTCTAACTAAGACTTCTCATTGGGTTCTGGCAAAACATCAAAGAAATGCTGTGGACCGATTTTTCATTCTGTTTAGTTGAGGTACCCAAGAAACGTCTTATGACTTTTCAGATAAGGCATTAGCTAGCAGGAAATGTAGGACACATAGATAAACTTAACAGTCATTGACCAGCGCCATGGAAAACAACTTTTTCTTTGTGGAAAATTCAGACTATTAATAACCCTTAAAAGGATTCAGCCAATCAGGTTGTAAAGAACATTAGCAGGATTTTATTGAAATTAACCTGAAAACTCAGTACTTTTTAGTTTTTTGAGGGGGCTGCTGTTTTTTGCTCTTTCAGAGGAGATATTTTGCTAAACATTATTTGATTTTTTTAACTGCTTAACTGTTCTTAAATTCAGCTAAATTCTACATGACTGTAGGCTAGTAGTCCCTGTTGTAATGCAGAAGAACCTGGATAAAAGCAGGAGAGGAGGCCTTTAGGGAACACTGCTGCAAAGCAGGGGAAATACATATAGCTTGCCATGAGTTAAAACTCTGAATTTATGTACTAAATTAATTCCAACACAACCACAACTCTGCAGATAAGAATATAATATAGACCCTTTCTAGTTAAAAATTGATTCATCCTAGCATCTCTTGGGAGTAACACTTACAAGAAAGTCCCCTAGCATTATTTTATTGGAACAGCTTTACAGAGTTAGCTAACAGAAATACAAAGCAGGCTAAATATAACTTCATTTGCCTTCTAGAAGTTGTAGCAGTTGTGTTCTTTGGGAGACCTTTTACATTTACACCAAATTCTTTGGAAGTTAGAGCAAGAGAAAGAGAGATCCCATGTCTTCAGAGTGGAACTATAGAATAGAATTGAGCCTGGATTTGAGCTTACATCTTTCTATAGTGAGAAAAATAAATGGACCACCACCATGTCTTTCAGAACCCATCAAGTGGAATGGAGGACCAATGTAAAGCAGAACACCTGCTGCTGACAAACAGCAGCAAAGAAATCCTGTTGTGAGGATAAAGTAAATCTAAAAAAAAAAATCAAGCTGATGTGAACAGCCTGCTGTTCATTATCCTCTTGAGAAATACGTTCAGAGCATCATGCTGCCAGAGATATTGAAGAATCAGTAATGCTTTGACATGTCTCTACATTATCCTGCTTACAAAACAAGCACTGTTCTTACTGCCAGTGAAGCTCAGAATTACATTTCCAATTATTCACTTTGCCTACCGGAGAACAATAAGGTAAAAGCTTATTACTATAAAGCTTGTGCAGAACTAGTGTCTAGTGTAAAACTAAATCATGTAACTACACTGTTATTTGTGCTAGGGTGCTACATTGTCTATCAAGTGCAGCTACAGTAATGCAAAGAAAACAAATCCATCTAATCTCTATAGTTAATTAATATAGCAAAAAGTCTAATCTGCACATTTGGGTATGCATTTTACCCTAGAACATCTTTGTAAAACCAGCGTACATCTGAGCTGATAAGAAACACAGGTTTGCATTAATTTGTGTTGGATAGGTGTGTTCCAAAGAACCGAGGCAATGTGTGGAGCAGGAGCACGGCTCGTACACACACATATCCACGTGGCTGGAAGCAATGGGGGTGATGGTGACAGCACCATACAGCAGAGGGAAATTACTGAGCCTGAGTGATGCTTTCTGTACACACAAAATGTGTGCAGCAGTCTTCATCTCAGCCCAAAGGAAGGAAAACATGTCTTTAGCTTCTAAGCATATAAGCAAGTACTTCAGAAAGTGGATAACAGCTGCATGATTATATGCTGTTAGACACACACACAACTTTCCCCCTGGAATCCTGAAACAGCTACTGTATATCCTCCCAGTACTCACACCCATGATTTCTTGAGGCAAATAGGAAAGCCAAAACTAATGAAAACATCCCTACAAATGTTATCAGAGGAAAACTTTACTAGGTAAATCCATGGTCCATCCAAATCATGAACACAACACAGTTCTGTTCTCCTTTAATAAATGTACAGAACTGGAAAACTTTCAGAGCAGGGCAGGAAGGGGAATCAAGTTCAAGACCAGTTTCTCTGTGAGGAACTGCTTTGTAAACCAATGAGTTTCCATTTGGGAAAGGAAGTATTGATGGGAATACAAAAGAAAGTGGCAAAATCATCAGTGATCTGAAAAGAGTGGATAGGATTCAACTGTTCACTGCCTCTTCTCATATCAGAACTATAAATGAAGCTACTAGGAATCACCTTAAAAAAGGATTTGGATTAGGGGAAGCTGGTGGTCCCTCATACATGGAGTAGCAGATCTGCAGAGCTCCCGAGAGATGACCCTGTGAACACTAAAAACTGATGAAGTTGCCAGGGAAGCTGCTCATGTGAGAGGCGTCCTTTGCTATGGGACACACAGGAACCAATCCAGCTCGGGAGGTACCCAGGCTGAAATAACCAAATGCTAAGAAAATATAAGGGAAGTATTACAAATGCTTGGCCTGCTCTTGCACTTTCCTAGACAGTGATGTAAGAGAGTACTTATGGACACAGTGGGATACTGCATGCTGAACTACATGGGTTGTTGGTCTAAGCCAGGATGGCTCATTTTATTAGGATGAGAGAAGGAAAATGGATTTTTTCAACAGGAAAAAAATATCAAAAAATTAGCTTGATTTATGATCATGAATTCTTGGGCTTCGCTTTAATGGAGAGAAAAGGCATCAGTGTCTATCCAGAGTCCTGCTCTTTTTTTAATTTTTTTTTCCTCAAAATGTCACCAGTATTCTAGTTCAGAAAACCAACATTTCACAACCACACCTTATATTCAGCTCCTATTGATTTCAAGGGCTCAGCAGTCTTGAAATTCTGACTACAGGATTGCAGAGGTAGGGAGGCAATCAAGTTATTTTCTACAAAGATATTAGAAAAAGAATAATTATAAAGATTGTCACAAAATATGAGTTATTTCATCATGAATCTCTACAAACCCTAAGTGTTTTCTGTCTGCCCTCCTTCAAACAATATATTGTGATCCTGCACTTGGACAGCGTTTCTCTAAACCATTCTCCAGGATTGTTTCCTTTCTCTCAAAGGGGTGGCTAGGGAGCACACAGGACTCTGCATGTCTCAGGCTACAAGACAGATACAGTGCTCAGATCAGTGAAGTTCATTTCCTGAGAGGGTTTTGTTCAATACAAAGAAGCATTGATAAGCTTTCTGCATTTTTCATCTCTCAATAAAATGCTATAAAGATTATTTTTTGTAGTATTTAAGTAGAAAAACTGTGCTTAGCATCTTGCAATTTGACAATTACATAAAATGATTGTGTAGAATATTAACTACTTGGAATAAAATCATTAATCATCTTGTTAACAAGACAGCCATCAGCTACCTGGATATGGTGCCAGTAGATTGGCATAAAAGAGAGCTTTCAATGGGCTGGGGAGAAAGAAACAAGAGAAATAGTCAGGCTCTGTTCTAATTGCCTCAGTATTAAAATAACTGCAAAGGGAGATGAGCATGAGTCATTTTCTTTGGGGCCAAATTTTTCTAATTTTGAGTCACGTTGAGCAATATCGTGCTGCATGTGTGGTTCTGCAGAAATCAATGCAACTCTCATCAAATATTATTCAGTGTTAATCAGAATATCTGCAACTGGCTTGTAGAGTTTTAGAGTGAATTTTCAAACTCACTTGGGATGAAGAAATACATCATGGCATGGATAGAATCCTTTTCTCTTTTCAGTGCTGGCATCAGAGAGACTTCATATCTCATTCCTATCTTTGCACTTGCTTTCTAAACTTGCAGATTATCTCCCAAGTTTTCACACAATTTAGATCATCTTTCACAAAGAGCAATCCCTCCTCCTGCCCTGAGAAAGAGGCTTTGACACACTTGATTTTAAGACATTTTGAGAGATGTGAAGTGTTGAAGGGGGAAGCTAACCATTTTTTAAGGGAAACTTGGAATCTATAAACTGTCAAGCATTTGCAATTCCCAAGAATGTTGGAGAGGAAAAAAAATAAAACATTGGTTATTTGATTTATCATAAATATTTGTTAACGTTCCTGTTTGTGCTACAGACAGGGAGACTATTTCTTCAGGTATGAGCTGAAGTAATTGCAGATTCAATAGAAAACTAAGTAGCATTTACCAATTAAAAAGTAGCTAACATTTGTCAATGTGACAAAAGACTTATGTCAAAAAGGTCTGATTTCCTTCTCTAAGATAACAACATTGATAAATATGAGTGCTGGAATGATGTGTCCGCTTCTGGGATCAATATTCTCTAAAGGCATTAGGAAAACAGAGAGACTACAAGAACTATTTGAGAGTTGGACAGAATCCTTTACTGTGACAGACCAGACAGGACAGATCTTAATAACTCATTTGAAAAAGTACATTTAGAAAAGATCTGATTATAGCGCATAAATACTACCCTGGAAAGAAAACATCAGACAGGAAAGGCTGCGTAATATGCAGAAGGAAGATTACAAGGATCAAGAGCAGAACCCCAAGCAAAACTAATCTAAACTAAAAATTAGGCATCACTACTTAATTATGGGGAAAGAGGTTAATTACTGGAAAAAAACTCTGAAAAGAATCTGAGCTCTCTACCCCACTGGATACCATTACAACAACATGCTTCTTCTAAAGCCAAGGTGTTGCCTTGCAATACGGTAACTGGATGAAGTCAACTGACCTATGATGAGAAGGAGGTAGGATTAGCCTTAGTAGTCAATTTTGGTCTTAAAATCAGCAATAAATAACAAGAATAAAAATTTAGAAAGCTGAAAAATGTGCTTAGTAATTACTCTGCAGACTTGATGGAATTCCCACTCACCCGCATAAGTACTGCTACTGAAATACCACAGTACTTAGGTGGAAAGTCATAGCCTGAAGGGCAATCTGCTGTAGTAATGCAAAGATAGAAAAAAGCAAACAAAAATGTTTTGGTTGTCTTTATGCTTGAAGAAAATGTAAGCAACTTCCCAGATATTTTGCAGTGCTCACCTTCAGAATACCAGAGTAACAAATTTAAAGTTAAATAACTTGCATCCTAAAGTCCTTTCAAAGAAATCGATGCGTCCAACTGATGGTTCTTGATGGATGTACATAGGAATGGAAAGTACTTAAAATAGAAACTGAGTCTTTCTAAAACTCAGGGAATTGAAAGAGGAAATTTAAATAGACAGTTTTGACTCTGTGTGACAAGATGCAAAAGGAAATGACACGGAAAGTTATTTCACAAACCCCAGATTTAACACTTGAGAGTTTTAATGAAGTTGTGTTCAATTTCATTTCAACGAGACAACTAATATGCACTATTTTCATGGAATTTATTGGAGGGAAGTGATTCAGGAAGATACTTATTAGACCTTACAATTGATTTATATGATGATTATCTGAAAATAATAATTTCCATGCTTGTGATAGCTTGAAATGTCATAAATGGGACTTTTTTATTATTGTTAAAATTAATCCTTCCTGATATCTATGATAAGAGGACACTGGGGTGTTTTCTTCTTTTATTGCTATCATTCCTCTTTTTAAAAAAATATCACTCTTCATCATCTGACAACAAAAATAGGATGCCTTTGCTTTTCAGGGCAGAAGAATGGGGATTGGACTTTAAAGAGAAGCTAATATTTCTATTTGGTATTCCACAATGAAAAGGACCTACTGAGCACGGCTTTAGCCCCATTTATTTAGCTGCTGCAAAGGGTTTGTCTCTTTAAAAGCCAGCTAGTATGAACTCATTCTTGGGTACATGGGATTCACATAGAAATGTAAGAACTACTTCATTGGTTTAATGAAAGAGGTTTTACCTCCTTCCTTAAAAAGTAACGTTAAATATGTTTATGTATATTGAATAAAGATAATGAGAGCAAAAAGCATTAGCTGAACACAGGGACACGTGCACTGCTTCTTCAGGGAGCAGTACACGACAGGCAGACGCAGATTGTTCACAAACAAGAGCACCACCTCACCCATGGACTGCATTTCAGAGGGAGGAAGTAATTGCAATGTCTGCAACACTACACAACACAGAACTGGATTGGAATTTCTGGCATATTTGTCATAAACTACTAAAATCTATGAAAACTGAATAAAAGTTGGATGAAATCTAAATCCTTCATGAATTAGCGATGATAAAGATGTTCCTCAGGGACAGAACTCCTCAAAACCGCAATAATAACCATTCAAAATGCTTTAATCTCTGGGTGTTTCTGCACTTCCTTTGTGCCTGCAAGCTGCTGTGCGTAGATCAACATTGTTTGGCTACCAGTTCCTTCTGAGCTTCCTACTAAGCCATGGAGAGTATCCTCTGCTGTTTCAGTGCTCCGACTTACAAGAAGGTTCTCTGGTGTTGGCTCAGTAGTGGCTTGTTCCACTAAGCAGCCTGAGCAAGTTGTGACTTTTGTAACTTTGTCAGTAGCCCATTTATTCCAGCACTTTTCCATGCCAGTAGGACTAAAGAGCTGCTTTCTTTCCTACATCTTTAGATGAGACAGGCAATGCTATGTTGCAGACTTCCAGGACTGCATTTTGTTTAAAGATCCACATAATCATAGATTCTTATGCCTTGAAAGTCACCTTTAAAATAAGTATAATCAACATATTTCTGTGACCGAGATTTTTATTGTTAGGCAAGATTCAGCAAAATAATGTGCTGCCTAGACCTAGGTTACTTTCCAAAGGTTGTTTCCATATTGATCAATCTACTATGCAAAAAACTGCTTTTCAATTTAAGGAGTACATACAACAGGCTGTGATGTGCAGTCTGAAATGGAGGAGAGCTATCCTTTGTGCAAGTAATCCTATCTTATCAAATCTCTTGCAATAAACCAAGATGCAGGGAGTGATGGATGAGAAATAATTTACTGCCAAGATAACCTTAGCCTGACTGAGCCTTGCAAACTGCAGCTCCAAATTATTTATCAGACTTTACAGAGTTTGTCTTGGATTTGACAAATGTAGACATGTTAGGCAAAGGTCTAAATGCTATAACTGAACTCTGTAATCACATATATTTATTTTTTACATCATCTGTTTTGCATCCTGCTGCCTCTCTGCTGCTTCTGCTAAAATGGAAAAGTTTAAAAATTGTGTTATGAAAAGTTTATTCTTCTGTCCCTGAGTGGTAAAAGGCATCATTGTCTAATCAATGAAAATAAAATTTCATATCCATGATGCTACCAACATTTTCTTAAACATAGCTCTCTTGTATTCATAAACAATTCCAGTGACAGACAGTTAACATTTTCTGATCATTATCTGCCATTACTTACATTTTTCAAACTTGTTTACAGAATTGCTTTTGATACTTCAAGAAATTGAAATAAGATTTTTCCCTATCCACACAAAGCATGAGGAGTCATCTGTAAGAGAAGCAGTAAAGCTGGAGCGTGACAGAGTAAAACTCAAGCAACAGAGGGCTATAGACGGCTTTAAAATAAATGTAAGTACCTATTTGAATATGAAGAATTGCTTTGTTTGTTTATATAAATTTATAATAAATATGCAACAGCAATTTAGCTGAATTAAAATTCAGCAGAATCTGTAGCACATGTATTTTGTGTATGAGACAATAAAAGTCCTTGAAATCTATGCACATCAGCACTTAGAAATGTGGCCACATAAGCTGTGTTCTGTCAGCAAAGGAAATCGTTGCCTATTCTATAATGCTGTCTGAGATGCAGCAGTGTGAATGTTAAATGGGAAATGTCATTCAAGAGGACACAAATAGGAACCACAAAGTTCTGATCTTCTCACTACTCATGAAGGTACAAACCTGAGACAACAAAGAAATGTCAAATTTTTGCAAATGTCACCCTTGAAAGGTTTAGTAATCTGTAGTCACTCTTCAGGTAAATGCTTCACATCCCCCATATTTTTAAGGACATTAGAGAAAATTGACAAAGTAACATCAGCAAAGTTCAAAGCATTTAGGAACACACAGAAGAAATTAATGCTATATGAAGAAAATTCTAAATAGCTGATTCAGAAGGAAGCAATTCAGGTAACTAGCATCAGTAGAAATTACATTCATCCCTAAACCACATAGAGAGTAAGAATGTTACTTGCTGTTGCAAGAATGAGATTGATTAAATCAAAGGTTTTGAGAATCTTGGATGGGAAGCATACAGACTAAAAAAAAATCAAAATTTTACTGAATTTCAAAAGAAATCCATTTGGTTTTGGTTCTGTTAAGATAAGTTTTCCTTTGCCAATAGTAACAGAATTAACAAGTTTTTCAAGGCTTCTCTTCAATGTATGGGTTTACAGGTACATTCTTATTGAAATAAACATGAATTGAAAATGCATCAAAGCATCAAAATAAGAATTAAAGTGACCTTTCCTAAACATCCATATTGCACTGATATACTGCTCCCCACTGCCTAATTAATTCAACTGGCTGAAACTAAATCAAGCAATAGGGGTGCCACCACTTACCTCATATGCAGTTCAATTTGGGGGAACAATAATTATCTTAAAAGGTGTTCCTGAAATGTACATCAGATGTTAGCTCAGTTTAATGTCAGTGCTCATCATCCTGCATCTCTCTTCTTCTTTTCGGGTGGTTTTTTTTTCCTTTATAATAAAACAATTATAAATCATTGTCTGCAATGGAATTAAATCAAATGATGCATAACAAGTAAAAAGATCAGTGACATAAAAACTGGCAGACTGGAAAAATATTAACATGAGTACATGACACATAGACAAGAAAAAGTAGTTTTGAACTTCATCAAGAATACAAAATATGGCATCACTGTAGCTACATGAATTTGGACCAGCCAAGATATTGGCAGTAATTTCTAAAGGGTGACACTTTGTACTCCTCAGCCATGAAAGATTCCTCATGGGACTGAGACAACGGATCTTAATTGTTAGGTAGAGATTAAGTAAGATTAGCCAAGGAACAGGCAGGGAAAGGTGGAGTACTGAAAATCTCTCGTTGTTTCATGGATAATTTTATTAAAGAGTGAGTTAAATGCTGATATTGGGGGTCTACTCCAGATAGCAGCAGATCACCTGTAACCCTTTCCTTACACTCAAAAAAAAGCAGAACAAAAAGGAGCAACTCGGAGAGTAAATATTAGCAGCAGTACTAATGCCATGAGTTTGTTCTCTGTACTGTAGTTTCCATCTATTTTAATATGATGTTTGAGAAGCAATGATCCATAAAAGTAGCAATTATTTAATACTTAGATCACTGTGCTTCAGATACTGTTCCCCCACAACTTCCGTATGTTCTGATTTGTAACTCAGGTAACTGCACGATAGACATTAATCACAACTCAAACAAAGTGAAGAGTTTCTTTTCACAAAATCAAGGAGGGAGTACGTTATTAAAACCAAACCTCTGTTTCAAATCGGCTACCTGGAACTAAATATCATACAGTCACACAGAAAATCGCCATAAACCTCTGCAAAAGTTAAATGAAGAGTTTTACAGAATGACATTAATTCTGTCTTTGCAAAATGGGTTAGAAAGTACCAGATTCAGTTTGATTATAGTTTTCTTTCAGCTGAAAAGGTTTACAGGAATGTTCTCATCCTGTAAAAATATATGTGTTACTCACGTCCGTGTGTGCATAGTGGACATTACTGGATTCTGCACATTCATAGTGGTAACCTTGTGAGGAAACTCCAAGTTATAATTTAATTAAACTCTTTGCGGAAAACATTACTGAGAGGTAAAGTCACCATCTTTCTTTGAACTTCACATCCCTCCATATTACTTATATTTAATTTGGCATTTTTTTGCCATAAAAAAACTGATTAATCCATATCTGATTAATTTAAAACATAGTTCCGCTTTAAAGAATTAAAACTTACATCTCTCTTCATTATTCTCAACCCATTTTGTAGAGTATTTGGAATGCCTCAGATTACAATTTCCTTCTTTGAAGATATACAATAAAATTAATGTATTGTACTATGAAATATTTTCATAACTAGTACCTGAGACATAGATGTCAAATAAATTAACACTGAATTGCCCTGCCTTTTGCTTTCATTTTTTTCCTTATTAGCTTACCAACCATAATAAACTATGAAGGGTCTCTAAATCATTAGTTTTCAATTAGAATTCTGTTGCCTAACTTTTTGATTAAAATCTTTGCAGGTATAAAATAGAAAGAGCACACTCCCGTGAATCCTAGCAGAGAAGGCAGGTAGCTTGTGGGAGAAAGGAAGGTGTGATTTGAACTCAAAACACCAAGGCTCAGAAACAAGTGCAGTTCATCACAGCTGAACAGTCAAACCAGGCTCAAAGCACCAACCTTGGATTTCAAACTTAGGTTATCTCCACACAGAGTACATTTTTATTAAAAGGGATTGGTAGTTATTTTCTTGGACTCAAGTGCATATTTAGACTACGGAATCACTTCTCTCCTCCAAAGTACCTTTCAACAGCCCATGAAACAGATAACACAAATATGGATGTCAGACTAAACCTCAGAATGGGTGGAAGATTTTCACCATAAGATTAAATAATTGGCAAGATTGAAATACATGATGAGCCTTACACTTTCTCCCATCTCTGTTTCCTATTGCTAGAGCTATCTTTTTAATGAGAAGTATTCAGAGATTTTCATCTGGCCATGGCATACCACACCACACTCCCTGGAGACAGGGAGCTCCACCTGAGACACAGAGAACCTGGAGGTCATTGAACATGCAGAAGACTAAAGGAAACTGCAGACAAGATAAAGCAGGAATCACTGGAACTGTATGTGTCTAGCAGACTTTCATAAGAACTACATTTTGAAAGACTTGTCAATTACATGAATGAGGCATTTTATCTGACATTTTTCTTCATGAGCTCTAAATTTGTTACGTTTCGCTGATTCATAGTCATGGTTTGCTCATTTATAGTTAGTTTACTTCACAAATCCTTTCACTAGGCTTACATGCATGCAAGTCATGTTGGACATCCTATCTGCAACTCTGTTCTGAGTTCATATATGGTCTTAACAGAAGAAGAACCAGAAGCTCAGCTGCTGAGTGCTGTCAGAGGTTCCATCACTCTCCTAACAAAAAAAGAAGTGTACCATGGAAAAAATAACATCTCAGACATAATTAGAAGGCAACTGTCCTGCATATTCTGTCAGTGATAAAATCTGTTCCCCTGCCAGGAACACCTCCACTTTCAGAGAATCCGATATGCTTCTGCACTGCCGAAAACGGGGTAAAATCAATGGGCTAAAGTTCAAAACAACAGTCAGCTCTTACATCTACAATACACATCGTGTCTCCAAAGGGAAGAAGAGCACCTGTGAGACAATACACAGCTCTATCCCTGAGGGCTGAAGCCCGGAGCTGCACAACCAGATTAGTAACAGTGGTCAGCCTTGCCTAGAAGCTCCCTGACCTCTTTGAAAGCTTCCCACCTCCTCCGGTTGGTTTGCAGCGGTATTTTTGACCAGTTGACCAGCAGCACGCTGCTGCATTTTAGGGAGCAGTCCTCATTTCAGTAAATGCTTTATGTTTAGTCACAGTGTGCCAGGACAAAGCTCCACCTCATCCTGAAGATATGGGTGAGGTGGAAAGGCAGTTACCAGGATGCTCTCAGAACCAGGTGGAGTGTCTGCCTCAGATCCTGATCAGCGCTGCTGCCTGCAGAGAAGTGGCAAATGCACAGCGGGCAACAGCAGAAAAGACACAGAAAGATAATCAGCTTGAGGAATGTTTAATAACATAAACTAGCCTAATCCCATAAAACCTTCACAACTGTGACTTTCTCCATTCTACCTCATCCTAGACTCCAATCTTCTCTGAATTTCAGCTTGCAGTAGTCACTATCTATACTTAAGGTGCTGATGCACTTGAGCAAGATGAAGTACAACTTATTACTGCTTAAAATACAGTAGTATTTTAACACTGTGAGAGTTGTATTATTTTATATTCTACGTGGTTGTTTTCTGAGATCTTAGCACACATCAGTCTCTTTACCTTATATATGTCTCAACGCATCAGCTGATTAAATCCTAGAGTACCACTGCAGACAAGGGATACTCCAAAGGAAGTTCAAATCCCTAAACTAAAAGTCTGAAATATCTGATATTTTTAGTCCTGTCTTAGAGATATAAATACTATGCCCCATATTTGAATTAACACAATCAAAGGCTATGAAATGGCATCAATTGATTTGTCTAGCAAAATACTCCCAAGCTAGTTATTATCAGGTCCTAACTCATAGCAGTTACTTTACATTAGAGGGAAGAGGTGAATTCACTGCTTTGAGGTGGCACAGAAAGTTTTTGCTAAGATACACAGTGTTGGTTAGCTGTGTGGAAATGCTATTGTGAGCATTTTTATATTAAAAATATCCTTGTATGGTACCTCCACTTTAGCAGTGGTTGCCACCCTAGTTTTTCCAAGCTTTCAAACTGACAAAGGAAAAACTAGATGTCATAATAACAAGGACATATAATAATCAAAATGCAAGATGCCCCTTTGCAAGTTGGGAAAGGAGTCAACCACAAGGCAATCTTCTCCCATACATTTATGTCATCTCAAAATAATCAAAATATCTTATCACATCTGTCATTTTCCTTTCTTGTGCACTGTCACTGCACCTACATTTTCACTCAACGTGGTAACTCTTCTGCTTCCAAAGCCATTCGAGATCTTCCCAACTTCTCCTTAAAGTCAGTCTTCAATCTTCAGACTAAACTTAGACCCCAGTCAAATTCACTGCTTCAACCTTCATGAAATATTTTCACCAGTTCACTACAGCAAAAGCAATAAAGGCTCAGTTGGCTGAGGCTGCTTTTTAGTTTTTGAAGTGTTCAATTATGCAGCAGGAGAAATGAAATGTCTCTCAAGTATAAAGCAAGCAGCTTGGAAGAAAAGGAAAATAATCTGAGAAGAAAAAATGTCAGAGTTCAGTTTCCAGGTTTTTTAATAGAAATGCAAAGCACAAAGAGGTACAAACAGTGACCAGCAGAATAGGTCAAATATGTGTAAAATGAGGGAATGTGATGATAATATTCCTGATTTCATTTTTAAATGCTCTTAGCATTCTTTTTATGTCAGCATCTTCTTCCCCTTCCTAGCTAGATAACTGAATAAATTGAACCTTTCCTTCCCTATGGAAAACAGTTTCTGGAACATAACTGGGGGCCCAATTCAAGTAAAATGGCTGAAAATCATTTACCTTGAAAGAAAAATTATGGACCTTTGATATGGTGCTTGTGAGAACCCTGTGTTTTTGTACACTTCCCATTCCGTTTTTTGCATGAACATCATCCGCTCAGTATTTGCAATTCCACGGGGATCACAACTGTGACAGTAGCTAATCTAGAGCGAGCTCTGCCTTAAATCAGCATAAAGTTGCTTTTGCAGCTGAGGAATTTAGTCCACTCTTAGAGCAAGGTATGTTGTAAGAGCACAAGAGGCTCGATGCTGCTTGCACAGCCACGCAGGCTCTGAGGCAGACAGATCCCCCCGCGTGAACAAGGGAATTTCCAGCAGAGGTATAACAAAACCAAATGTGTCCCTCATTGCTATCCCAATCACCTCGGGGGGATCCCTCCAGCAGAAGATGGAGAGTACACAAAGCCCTTTGCTGCTCCTTTCCTGGCCCAGAGACGGCACGAGAGTTCGTGCTCAGGCCCTGGTGGGAGTGGAAAGGAGAGAGATCAGTTCCTGGCCAAAAAACACTCTGTGTTGTGCTGCTGGAAATCACAGCAACCACCAACACTGTCTTAAGCCACACTTCTGAAGCGCCCAAAATACAGGAGTTTCAAGTCACCTCTGCCTGCCCTGCAAGTCACCATGCTGTGCCCTACGAGGAGGAACCCAGACAGCTTTTACCCTGCCTGCATGTAACACATCAGGCTCTCCTTACAGCTCCAGTCTGCGAAAACAACTTGTTTTGGATATTGTGCTAGAGTGTGAACACAGCACTCCCCAACTGGGCAATAAAATACTAGCAATGAAAATGCAAGGCTGGAACTGGGGAAAAAGTTCCAAAATTCTGCTGCCTCAATGTGAATAATGAGAAAATAATTGAAACTTGCATTCCAGATACATTATTTAGACTCTGTTTGTTTTCTTTTCTTAATATGACTGAAGTGATCAAAATCTCTCATTTACAATTTTCAGCTAATCCTTCCACATATGCAGTAGACATTGCAATCCTTTTCATAGATAGAGTCTAATACTTCCTTTGTAATTCATGGACGAGTTTTCTTAATTGAAAAAATTAGGATAAATCGCTCCACTTATGTGGAGTAGTTATTGTCTTAAATAATAATCACTGTGTCTGGATTCCATCACAATTTAGTCTGCTACCAAGCACTCCGTTTTCTTCTTATTTTATTGGAAATACCTCTCCCATGGCCTCTGTGGAAATAAGAAAAACAATGCTTTTATAACAAATATGTTTAGAGGGCTTTTTTACAGTTTGTTCTCTTACACTCGCACATTCTATTCACTGCAGTTCAGGCCTGATCTCAGAAATCTTGGATGCACATATTCATCTGTCTCTGAGAAACAGAGAAGCATGTAATAAAGTGAGTCTCCATGTATTTCCATAGAACAGTATAAAAGTCTTTGCTTCATTCTTACCTCATCTGATACAATCACAGGTAAACAAATGCACTAAAAATTTCATTTCCTGCATGCTTATACTGAATGTATGTCACACTCTTTATTTCACTCAGATAAAGTAGCATGAAGCCTCCTCCCCCCCTTACAAAGCTACACAGCATCAACCGCTAGACTGGGACATTAGCTGTCAGTGCTCTTTCCGTGAAAACATCACTTTATTGCCACCAGATATGTTCACAGTTCTGCCTTCTAAAAGAGTGTGTAAATTGTTCAAAGGCAAAGATAATATTGGTAAGAGCCAGCTTCATCTGAGATGCAAAGTTTAGCATTCCAGTTCTTCATACAAGGTTGCCTTCAGCATCTCTGAGTAGGAATGTCTGCATCATTGAAATCTTTCTTATTTCTTCTATCTTAAATGATACACCTAGACATTTATTAAGGAATATACAGATACCTGGGAAGCACTGGAACATTTCTGTCCTGTAAAGGTACATTTTAGGTAATGCCATACCAACTGTAATTGACTCTCTGTATTACAGCTCCTCTCTGCTTACATTAGACATAATTTAATAAAGATATTTAAAAAGTAACAATCCATGTCTTGTATATACAGATTAATAACTCATGTCTTTTAATGACTATGATAATGTTTGGTATAAGAGAGTTGACCTGCAATGTCTTTCTCGGCTCTCATAGCAGTTGTGTATTTTCCCATTAAAAACTAAGCCTGTTTAGGCTGAGCTTAATGGAACCTGACTCTTTGATCTTAAGAAATACTGTGACCTTTTACACTGAGCTGAAGAAAATAATCAACATGCTGCTTTATGTTCTCTATTCTTCAATTCTATCAAAAAGGTTCTGTGTTGTGAGGAGGATTGCTTGAGGCGCTAAAAGCATGTTTATTTCATACTTTTATTAATTCATCTTCATTTAATGACTTCATAGCAGCTGGATTAGCATGATGAGTATAGTTTGGAAAGGAAAGCTGGTCCTGCAGAAAAGATACTGATGCGAATTCTAAGAAAGATTTCATTTCTAACTCAGCTGCTCATTTTTTACTACACTTCAGAAATTCATTCAGATTGTGCTCTCGATCAGTAAAATGAAGATGATTTCAACTTGGCTTCACCTCATTCTACCTTAAGTCTGAGAGTTAGACAAACCATAGGGCAACAGGACCCTTGGCACTGCAAGCACTACTGTTATAAAAACAGTTTTCTTTTGGCTGGTATATTTTGGTGGCATATAAAAAGCAGTTGGTTTCTGTGGTAATTCTGGATTATACAAATGCCAAAGTTTTTATCGATACCAGGACATTTTTATTATAACATTAGTCGCAAACAACAAGCTATTGTCTTTACTGCTGTGAAAAGTGTTCTCTTTCTCTTTCTGCCTCTCTATTTCTTTGTTTCTCAGTTCACCATTGCAGAGGAAATATTACCCTCCAGGCCTACAGCAAGTAATTTTCCTTATGTAGTTTTTGCTCTGTAGTATTTTGGCAAAATTTTCCAAATTCTCTCCTTATTTCATCCTCTCTCTGCAAAGAATACTTTCCCTGTACAAAACTGAACTCAGACTGGGAATTACAAAGCTTTCATCTGCTGACACTGGGAAAAGTAAGCTCTTCAGGAAATATCCTCCACATCAGTCCTTTCTTGTATCACATCCTCTGTGAATATTAGCATCTTTCAGGAGGAAGGAAAGGACTCTGTCGAGTAGGCACTGTGGGAAAGTGTAAAACAAGAGTCCATATGGGACCTTCTTCCCACTCTCCACCCTGCCAGGCCCTGGGGACCCCTTTACAACCTCCATAAGGCTGTAGGATGAAGACCAATGATAGAGAGGAATCAGCTAAAGATGCAAATGACAGATAGGGAGAAGCAGATGAATCAAAGAGTCAGAGATATCTGTAGTACTTGCAACAGCTACAGCTGGATTTCTTCTGCCCAGTGCTGGCTGTACATGGATACCTCTGCTCTCTCTCTCACTTGCTGAAAATGTCCTTGCAGCTATGCATTTTGCACTAGATCTCTTCCCATCTTTTCCTCTTCCCTGTTTTCCACCATCAGTCAAAAGGCTTATGCACAGTAAAATAACCCTCTTCACTAGTTCACTTCTACACAGAATTTACAAGCCTTTTATTTGGTCCTTTTATATGCTTTAACTCTCACTTCTATCTTTTCCTGTTATAATCTGTATTTTACCCACAGGGATTATCTGCACCTCTGTACACAGTGAGATTCTAACACTGGCTGGTTTTCATCATGAACAGATTAAGCACAAGGAGTGACATTAAACAGAGGACTGAAGGATATGGCAGGCTGAGGAGCTGAGTGAGCCGGCCGAGCACAGATGCTCGTGTGCAGAATGATGAAAGCAGCAGCCTCTCAGCCCCTCTCAGGGACATGGGATGCACGCTGCCGGAGGAACAGTCAGGACACTACTGGGCTATCTGTCCCGTCATGCCATGCTGACTATTTGAGTGCAAGCCAATAAATTATGGCAGAGCTGAGAGTCAGTAAGTGACCCAGAGGACTAATCTGATGATGTCCATCACAAAAACCTCTGCTTGCACTGAGCAACTTCACAGCAAAAGAGACATCAAATGTGTCACTTTTGGAGTTAGTCAGTGCTTTCCTAACCAACTCAGGAACAAACTTGATAGCAATCCTGCTGATTCAGTGGCACAGCAATTTGCTCATTGTTCCAAATGCAGATCCCTCACATGCTAACATAAGTATACCCACTGGAATGATTTTTAAAATGTCTACCTCTTCTCTTGAGGGTTCACTTACGAAGTTGGCTCATATTACTGCATAAACAGCCTGATTCTCCCCTCACATACACTGATTATAGGCAAGAGCAATGCCCTTGGCTTGAATGGATGTATTTCTGAAAATTCATGCATTCATTTAAGCATCCTTAACCTGAGTCTGACAGCTGATGTAAAGACAAGGTGGCAAAAAGTACTGTTTCCATACAGTAATAGTACTGGATTTCCTCTTACTTCAGAAAGGATAAAGATCTGGCTGTACCTCAGTGAGTGTGTGACATCAATGTACTGCAGCATCAGGAAAGGCAAATGAGACCTGGGAAGGTATAAATTGAGGTGTCTTCTTCCTCCAGGGAACATAATTACGCATTATTGTCCTAATGAAATTTCAACTGACATACTGTGTTCTGTTCCCATCACTCATGCACAGAGATTATGAACTCCAACCATAGCAAATGCAGAGCAGAACCTTCACATGACATCTTAGGACAGACTGATGAAGAGCACAGCTTGTTCACTTCAGCAAAATGAGGACTAGAGAATAATCCCACCCCAGAAACACACCAGGATGAGTGAAAATGCTCTTTTAACTGAAGAACTATGCTGGAATAAAATCAAGTTAATATAGACCAGTTAGAAATAATTTGGGGCTGGAAGCAGAAGTTAGCATCTGACAGTCAAAGAAATGCAGCTGAGCATGGCTGGGACAGAGTCCTCTAAAAACAAGAGGTGTCAGGGATCAGTGTTATCACTTTATGCTTGTTCCCCAAGATGTCAATCGGAGCACAACAGTGAGCAGCCTTGGTTGCTGTGCTTGAGAACCTTGTAGAAGTGCTTCGAAGTTTGCCTCTACCTGGTTCTTTCCTATTTATGTTTTCCTGGGCACCAAAGTTGTGACAACAATGCAAATCTACTCATACTCGTGACTTCCAACAGTTTCAAATTAAAACCCCTGTCTTCTTCCTTAGTCTAATAAAATCTGCTTCCCCCAAACTGTTTTACACCTGAGGCTCAGGGAGGGAGACAAAAGGCGTGCAGCAAGAACTCTCAGCGCCAGCAGCTAGGGGGTTTGGCAGGGTGGCAGAAGGGGAGGAAAAAAAGAAGCAGAAAAGAATTAGAAACAAACAAAAAAACCCAACAGAACAAAAAAACAACAGAAAACAACCCCATACCAAAAATTCCCAAACCCAGTCGCACTCCCCGCGTTGTGCGAGGCTCTTCTGGGAACCTGCGTCCGCTGCCCCGGGGAGTGAGGTTACCTTCGAGGGGCTGCCGCCAGCCCCGGGCGCCTTTCCCCGTCCCTCACGCCCACCGCCGCATGACTCACGCGCTGTCTCATTCCCCGCCCGCCCCCGGTGAAAACTTCCCCCGGTAACTTTCCCGGGGCCGGTTCCCCGCTCCCCCCCTCCCCGATGGCAGGGGCACACACACCCTCTCATCCCAAACCCCGCTGGAGTCACTGACGGCGGGGCGGTGGTGCCGGGGGGGGGATGTCGTAGTCGCCGCGTCAGCGGGAGCCCGACGGCGATTGGGAGAGGCCGCCTTCTCCCCGCGGTCACGAATTATAAAGTGCCCCCGCCGCCGCCCGCACACGCTCCGCAGCGGCGCGCCCGGCCCCGGCAGCGGGCTCGGCTCGGCGCCCCCTGAGCCGCCCTCGCTAGAGCTGCCAGCAGCCCCCGGCTCTGCCTGCCTCCCCCGGCTGTTCTCCAGAGGTTGCTCGGTCTCGCTATAAATAATAGTGGCTCCGACGCCGAGGCTTCAGCAAGCGCAGCTTCTTCCGCGGCAACTCCCGGGAGCCCCGAGGGCAGCGTGTGTGTGAGTGAGCCGCTCTGCCCGCGGTCGGGACCGAGGGAGGGCCGGGGCGGCTCTGCCGAGGCTGGTGCCCGGCGTCGGGGCGGTTGCTCGGGGCGTCCCGGTGGGAAACCCTTCCCGGGAAGGGCCCGGAATCCGGTCCGTGCCGCTCCGCTGTGCGTCCCTTCACCTCTCATAGTGCCGGCTTTTGCAGGCAGGGAGGGATAAAGTGTTTGGGGACGAACACTTTCACCAGACGGGATCTTCTGGGCGCTTTATGCTCCGGGTCCGCTCCTGTTCTGAACGCAGGTCAGTTGCCTTGCAGCTGCCAAGTGCCTGCTTAGTTTAAGCTCCCGCTTACCTCGCAAGCGCAATTATCCGGCTCCAAAAAGCGTGAGTTTAGCGGAGTTGGTTTGAACCCCTTCACGCCGCCTTTTTCTGCTCGGAGGCTGGGGGAGGCAGTGCCGGGGGTGGGAGCGGGAGGAGGCGGCTGCCGGCTGACCTCTCCTTCTTGCAGCCCCATGGCGTTGCTCCTGAGACTCGGCTGCTCGCTGCTGGCCCTCAGCACCTGCCTGCTCCCGAGGGCGCGGGCCGACTGCGGCCGCGACTGCGCCGCCTGCGCCTACCGCCTGGGACCCCGCGCCGGCATCCACCCCCTGGTAAGCGGCACCGGAGCCGGGGGCCGCCCCAGCGCCCCGGAATCCCCGCGGCCGGGCCGCTTCCCCGCTAACTTTGAAGGGAGGAAAACAGGAGCGGGGAAAAGCAGCGGAATAAGAAAAATAAATAGTGGGGGAAGTGACCGGGGTGGCTTGGAAGATCCTTTTTTCTGAAAGGGGGAGAGAGGGAGGAGCGGGCTTGGGGGCGCCGGGGACAGGGCGAGGCGGGAGCGGGGGGCGCGTACACAAACCCAGAGCGCCCCGAGGAGACTCCCCCCGGCCCTCCCATCCCTCCCGCTGCCCGACGGCGAGCGGCGGCCTTCGGGGACGGGGACAAACGACACTGCCCGCCAAGCAGCCCCGCGGGGAGCAAGGAAGAGGCCGAATGAAAATGTAAGGAGAAGGGAAATCCGACCGGAGGGGGCATCCCTGTAGGGCAAGGAGGGGCCGCTGCCGGGCATTCCAGCACCGGCAGGACGAGGGGAAGCCGAGCAGTACGGGAGGGAGTGTCCTGACCCTTGTCCGCCGGCTCCGTGGTAAGATGAGCTCGCTCCGGGCAGGGTGGCTGTCAAGCTGGAAAGATCTGCCTGAAATCTCACTGAAAAAACGTGGGCTTGAAGCCTGTTTGAGTAGCAGTAGCTTCGCTGCTTGTCCTGTCCGCACGATGCTGCACAGCGTTACGAATATGCCTGTGAAAGACCTTGGCTTCTAGGAAAAATCGGGCTAAGTCCAGAATGAGGGGGGCTGGAGGGCGTGGGTTATCTGTAATTTTTATGATGTTGAAATTATTTAAAAGAATAGTCACAGCAACTCAACCTGAAATTTAAAGGCTGGGGTCAGTGAAAGTCTGGGGTCCCTCAACCCTCCCTCAAGAAGGTGGGAACTCTGGCTGCCAAGTTCTTTGCCAGTAGCATCGCTTGTTCCTGACCTCAAATACACACACGTTGAGGCATCATGCTCTCGGCACATCTAAATGATCTAAAAAGTTTTGTTCCTATCATGTCACTGGTTACTTGGGAACCTGCAAAAGGAAGGACTTGGTTCTCTAGCCTTACACAGAATTAGGAACCACTGAGTACTTCTGCTTACTCCAAAAGTTCAAGAACTCTTAACCCTAGCAGGCTCATAAGGGCGATATTCTTTGAACAGCTGGCAAACTCTACTTGGTTTTTTGGGGGGAGTTTCTTGAGATTTTTTGTTTCTTTGGTTTTTTGTCTTACATTCTTACATTAACTTTCAATCAAACCTTAGCTTTAATGTCAGCTAGGGTAAAAAAAAGTGGTAGTTTGCCCTTATGGAAGGAGGGATATGTGCTTTTTGGAGTATATGTTCTGCATGTCTATATTGATAGTCTCTCTTGCACACCTTCAGCAGTCATTAAAGAAAAATTAAAGTCCTATTCTGTAACAATGTTTATTAGCTAAATAGGTAAAGAAGCAATGTAGCATACCTTGTATTTGTTAAACATGTATGAACAATTCTTGAAACCTATTGTTTCTAGATATTAGTATCTAGTAACATGATAACTGAATTTATCACATTGTATTTGTAAGATATGAGACTTTTCACACTGTACCTGGCCATTCACACTTATGGAGTATGTTCATCTGACAATAAGAGGTTATTAAAACCAACTGAGAAAGGGAGAGACCTATTCTTGCTTTGATTTAGAGCAATTCCAAAGTCAGACTGAAGCTGAAATCTTAATCTCTTTACAGCATGACAATAATATATAGTAATAAGCACGTAGTGCCAGTTAAATTATTGTGCTGCAAAATACATAAATCCCTTTAATTTTCTTGTGATCATACCAAAATATCATACTTAAATTTCTCAGACTAAAGTGAGGCTCAAGAGACAGGTTGCACAGTGGACAATGAGGTATCAGAGAGAGCTGTGCTGACGTTTAATTTCACACATTAAAGCATGTTAGGACCCTTAGAACACATCATCTAGAGTCAGAATGAGTGTTTCTCTTGTTGAAAATATTGATGATTTTTTTCTTTACTTATTGTGGTATGAAAACCATGGACAAGAAGAAAAAACAATGGATTACTTTTTTTTTTTTTTTTTTTTACAACTGAAGGGTATGACTGCACAAGAAGTAAATTTCCCTGACACAAGAGAGATAATAGTAGCTAGTATCTATGTTATTATCATCACAAGACAGGTTATGAGATATGCATAAGGTACTGAAAGCTTTTTTTTATGTTGTAACCTGAAAATTTTTCAGTACAGGTAGAAACAACACAGCTTAGGATTTTTTCCTTCTCTGTGATGGTCGCTTCTTTCAAGCTAGCAAAAATGGAACTTTAATCCTGCTCTAAGAGACCCTGTATTTCCACATTTCTATTGGTACCTGTTGGAATGATCTGTTCCACGAAGAGGAACTAATGGCAACACACAGCATTTAAAGCTATGTAGTGTATTGAAGATACTGAACAGTACAGTACCGCTGGCTTCTTTGCAATAACCATGCTCTGCAACTTCTTTTCTGAAATTTCTGAATGCTGCTTTTAGTTATGAAGATTGAATATGCTTCTACACTTGCATGATGAAGCGAACCACAACCGGGTTTTAGCTTCCCACTGGTAAATTAAAAAAAAAAAATTATAACTCACACGAGTGTAAGGGAGATACAGGAACTGTACTTGTGGCTTCCTTTGAAACAGAAATATGGGGGCAACCTTGACATAGAGGACCCACAATTCATATTATCTGGTAGTCTGTCTCTTAGACACTACCTTGTCCTTCAGAGAGGGATATGAAGAACTTCAAAACAGACAGGTACCAAATGAGCTGTTCCCATTTCTTCCAAGCCACTCAGAGAGAGAGGCTTGCTCATGCTCTTATATAAACAAGTAAACTTAAGATAAGGTGGTAGTGAGGTGATTGTTACTATCAAATCATTCTCAGTAAATCACATCCATTTTTCAGGCATGTACTCTAGAATGTGAAGGAAAACTGCCTTCTGCCAAAGCCTGGGAGACCTGCAAGGAGCTCGTGCAACTGGCAAAGCTGGATCTTTCTGAGGATGGCAACATTGCTCCAGGAGACAAGAAAGAGCTGGATGAGAACCATTTGCTTGCAAAGAAGTACGGAGGCTTCATGAAAAGATATGGGGGGTTCATGAAGAAAATGGATGAGCTCTATCGGGCAGAACCAGAGGATGAAGCTAATGGAGGAGAAATCCTGGCTAAGAGGTATGGAGGGTTTATGAAGAAAGACTCAGATGACGATGCCCTTGCCAACTCCTCTGACCTGCTGAAGGAGCTTCTAGGAACAGGGGATAACCCTGAAGCGGCGCACTATCGAGAGATAAATGAAAACGACGTCGATGTCAGCAAAAGATATGGAGGCTTCATGAGAAGCATAAAGCACAGCCCTGAATTGGAAGATGAGGCCAAAGAGCTGCAAAAGAGATATGGTGGCTTCATGAGAAGAGTGGGCAGGCCAGAGTGGTGGCTGGATTACCAGAAACGATATGGTGGGTTTCTTAAGCGCTTTGCCGACTCCATTCTCCCTTCAGAAGAAGATGGGGAAAGTTTTTCCAAAGAAGTCCCAGAGATGGAAAAGAGATATGGTGGTTTTATGAGATTTTAATACCTTTCCCTTTATCCCTTTTGTCCTCAATGAGAAAGACTGCCTTATTTGTCATAACTTATTGTAACGTGTTGCTTGTACTGTACAGTTTTTTACTGTCCTTGGTTAATGATGCAAACTGCGATTTGTTGTTTCAGGTTCTGTGTTCTTTCAAGTCAAATAACTAATTTCTGGTTTAGTCAAGTTTCAGTCTGTATTGTAATTTCCATGCTAGAACAATTTTGATTACTATATTCGTTTTCTTTAAAGAGGAACTACATCTACAGTAGAGTTGCTTAACTGTACATACAATAAATTCTTCATCCTAACTGCAAAAATTCTGAAGTGCTATTTTTTCTCTGTCATTTAATCAAATATCATCTCAATTTTTCTTTAAGCCAGTAGAGCAATGCCAACCTTTTTTTCTGTAATTACAGAATTTGTAGTGCACACACAACAGTTGAAACATACTTTTGTCTTTAGTTTTCTCAGTTTATTAGAACACTAGAATAATAAATAATTTTAATCAGTTAACAGAATAAATATTTAATTTATAATTCATAGCATTCAACAATTGACATAAAAAAATGAAAAATCACAAGTGTGTTTGACTTTAAGAACCAAAATCGTTTCTCCAGTGTACAACACAGTATGTTTGATTAGTTACATCTTTTATATACATCTGATATAAGATTGTACGCTTGGCCTTAAAATAATAAACACTAACGTAAAAACTGGTAAGATAGTGTGTGCAAAATAAACACGACCCAAAACTGCATAAAAATACCTGATTTTCCAAGGCACCTGACAAATGGTTTTCCATGGAATAGCTTTGTGTTTGATTCCTCAGCTGCTATAAATTACTTTGGCATAACTGAAATATAGGAAACTGCTGGTCAGACTTTTGTTTCAGACAAAGGCAGTATAAGTAAATCTGAGAACAAACAGGAAAGCCAACACTAACACTAGATCCTTTGGCATTTACATAAGTGGCACTTACATCAAAGGCCAGATCCCACCCCAGTGTACAACTCCTTCTATAATTCTGACTGTCCCTCTCTATTCCTAGTCTGTGAGCAGTTTTCCCTCACCTACTACTACCTTCACTTCTACCTACTGGTCACTTCCCACCTAAATTAACATGATGAAAATTGCCTTGACCACAGCACTGCCTGAAACCATCCGTGATCCTGCATACAGTATCTGTACTTCAGTTTTCCACAGTACTACCTATTTACAAAAAGGGCAGATTAATGGTCTGACTTTTCTTTAATTTCAAGGCAATGGAATTGTCTAGGTTCTCATGACTTGTAAAAATTAAAACATATTCCAAAATGCTCTTGAAAGCCTCATCAAATACAATTAGTTATCATGATTTTAGGCTTGGCCCTTAGAGGAGGATGTAGGTGGTCTGAAGTGATCAAAATCCTGCTGAAGGCTTGCTAAAGTGTAAGGCATTCCTTTTCTTTCAATAAAAAAACAGGGTGTCTATTTTCCTCTTCCTGCTGTGCAGAATTGATAATACAAAGTTTTAAAATCCAGAAAATACAGGTGACTATAGAAGCTCCATGGCCTCTTCAGGATTCAGTTGTGTTCCCTATCACCTTTCTATAGAGTCCTTCAAGATGCCACCAGCCACAGGAAAAGTCTTCCCATTCTTTCCTCCATTGCACCTGCCCATAGTGGCTGGAGAAGAACACATTGCCTGAGTGGTTTCATCCACAAGAACCTTGGGTTGTGCACACTGAGGCTGTTCTGGAGCACAAACTCACGTATGGGATGCAGCCATCAGCAACAGGTTTGCTTTAAATGTACACTCCAGGAAGAACTAAAATGACATCTTAATCTTTTACTTCAACATTTATTCACTTCTTTTCCCTAAAAAGTTGCTCACCTTCAATTTATCCAAAGAGAGACCCTTGCCGGCCTTCAAACTAAAACAAGCATTGGTATACTTGATGATGCAAACAGTTTACCAGTTGTTTTTACCCATTCTTCACAGTTAAAAAAACTTGGTAATTTAATAAGGAATAAAGCTCCCAGATCTCAAGAGATCTAGTATGTATATTGAAGAACCAAGTGTTTTGATCTACTAAACCTTTACATTTATATCAATATAACATCTTTGACACCATCTTTGTTGCATTTGGAGCCCTAAAATCAAGAGCCAAACAAGGTTAGGTGATAAAACACAGCTATGATTTTAATGAAGGTCCCTCGAGGTGCACAACACGCTGAAATACACACCGAAAATGCGCCAAAGATATAGGGCACATACAGTTTTTTAAGTTTAGCAAATTAGCATAATTGACAAGAATACCCAATTAGAAACACAGGTGATGAAGTAATTCCCCCTCTTGGTTCGACCCCTTCTGATACCCACCTTCCTTGCTAGTTGTTTATGGGAAAGTGTCTTATAAGGTGTCTTGACCTTGATTCCCATAAGAAGTAAGATTAGAACAGGCCCTCAGGAATTGGTTTGTCTAATAGGAAAAGTACTGAAGGTAGGTAACTCTATAACTATATAATAACAGTCTACAGAGCTGTGCTGGTTTGAAAGCAAAACCAGTGAGAAACTCCAAGTCAGAAGTACAATTTAATAGGAAAAACTAAAATAAATGCAATAGTACAAAAAAGAAACCACTGACAGAGTCAGGATACAACCTGACACCCTGTCAGTCAGGGAGTTGGTAGCAGTCCAATAAAATGGTGGCTGCAGTCCTCCAGCGTTCTGCTGAAGATGGTCCTGTTGAAGCAGTGATCCTGTAGAAAAGGGCCGGTCTTCCCCTGAAGGTCCAGGGGTAGCTCTTGTCCTCTGGGAATCCAGTAGGTAAGGGCTGCTTCTGGTGTTCGAAGTCTTAGCTTATATCCAGGATGGGATGCTTGGTTCCTCCCTCTGGGCAGAGCATCTCACAATGGGAGGATGTAATTTTATCAGTCAATGTGGTGAGACTGGATGGCCCATTAACAGGAGATATCCCCCCTAGAGGGAGGCTGGGGCATGGGAGAGATAAGGAACGCTGCCCCACCCGGTTCCGACAGCTGGCCTATTAACAGAAGATAGTCCAGAGAGAGGACGCAGGGGACACAGCCCCACCTAGTTTTAACAGCTCCTGAAGATGGTAATAGAATACACTGCAACCCAGGACAAGAGCTATGAATATATATGAAGAATACAGAAAAGCAAAAATCATTTTGGCATCATCTTCCATAGCATACTCCTGGAAAAGCTGGCAGCCCACATCTTGGACAGGTGCACTCCTCACTGGGTTAAGAGCTGGCTGGATGGCCAGGCGCAGAGAGTGGTGGTGAACGGTGCTGCATCCAGTTGCCATCCGGTCATTAGCGGTGTCCCCCAGGGATCAGTGCTGGGGCCAGTTCTGTTTAATATATTCACTGATGGTCTGGAGGAGGGGATTGACTCTACCATTAGCAAATTCACAGACGACACCAAGTTAGGTGCAAGTGTCAATCTGCTGGAGGGTGGGAGGGCTCTGCAAAAGGACCTGGGCAGGCTGGATAGATGGGCAGAATTCAACATGAAGTTTAACAAGTCCAGGTGCCGGGTCCTGTGCTTTGGCCACAACAACCCCCTGCAGCGCTGCAGGCTGGGGACAGAGTGGCTGGACAGCAGCCTGGTGGAAAAGGACCCGGAGGCTCTGATTGACAACTGCTGAACCTGAGCCAGGGTGTGCCCAGGTGGCCAAGAAGGCCAATGGCATCCTGGCCTGTATCAGCAACAGTGTGGCCAGCAGGACCAGGGCAGGGATTGTCCCTCTGTACGTGGCACTGGTGAGGCCACACCTCGAGTCCTGTGTTTGGTTCTGAGCCTCTCAGTTCAAGAAGGACTTTGAGGTGCTGAGATGTGTCCAGAGAAGTGCAACAAAGCTGGTGAAGGGTCCGGAGTACAAGTCTGATGAGCATCTGAGGGAGCTGGGGTTGTTTAGCCTGAAGAAAAGGAGTCTCAGGGGAAGTTTTGTTGCTCTCTACAACTCCCTGAAAGGAGGTTGTAGCCAGGTGCGGTTCAGCCTCTTCTCCAAGGCAGCCAGCAACAGGACACAAGAATATACTCTTAAGATGCACCAGGGGAGGTTTAGGTTGGATGTTAGGAAGAATTTTTTTACAGAAAGAGTAATTAGACATTGGAATGGGCTGCCCAGGAAGGTGGGGGTGTCACCCTCCCCAGAGGTGTTTAAGGAAAGGCTGCATGTGGCACTCTGCCGTGGTCTACTTCAACATGGTGGTGTTGGGCCACAGGTTGGACTCAATGATCTCAGAGGTTTTTTCCAACCTCATTGATTCAGTGATTCTGTGAATTTATATAGCCAAACAAAAGTTCTTGGTACAAACATCTAACTGGGATATATACCTGCAACCCAAAACCAGAGTAAGGTCATCTGAAGTGAAGTAAGTCTCTTCCAAGGCTGAACAGGCAGGAGGCAATGTACATGGAAGGTGGATGTGGCTTTGATTCTCAGAATGAAATAGTAAAACTGAATAGTCCCCATTCCTTCCATTATAATTGAAAATATCTCCAGTCAGACACTTTCTTGCTTTAATAATTACAATTTAAAAGATGTGAAATTAGAATAAGATCTAATTTCTTCTGTTGATGTAGAATTTCTTATTTTATGTCTTTCAGTTATGCCATCATTCAGGCACTCTTTAACTCTAAAGTGTTCTAACATTTTCAATAATTAACATCTCAGATTAAATCAGCTCAAAATGTGCCAGTGAATCAACCGAGGTTTCTTGAATCACAAATCAAAAATAAGGTTGAAGATAGGATCTCCTGGGCTGGGAGATGAAAGAAGGCACTTCCATCTCGGTCCAAGTTCTGAAAAGCTCCACTAATTTTCCTCTTACAATACATTCCTAGAACTATCACTTCATCAGAAGATTATTGAAATAGCTGTATTGCTTTATATAAATTAAATCAGAAAGGAGGAAAGCCTGATGTCTAGAAGGAAAATTAATTGCAAGAGTATTCTGAAAAAAGAAATGTCATTCTGAGACCAAAACCAGGATTCTACATTTCCTATTCCTGGCTTTTATCATTGTTCCAGAATAGAATCATTGGTGTGAATACTGAGTAAGTATAAAAAAAATTAATATGAACAATGTATGCTGGAAGGGTCCAGACCAGTCAAAGAGATTAATGCCTCTGCATTAGGAACAAAAGGAATAAAAAGATAGTCTAATTGAGGTTAGACAAGGATGAGTTGGGCTTTTAAATAGGAACTAATTACAGGAAGGAATAACACAAAAAAAGTATTTCCTGAACTAAATGGAGTTCACATACAGTAGAGAAACTGAAGCTGATGCCTACAATGATTTCTGAACACCAAACTGCTTGCAGCTGAATCTCTGCCTGAAAACCTAATCTTAAATCTTGGGATAATGAGCAAAGGCCATAAATCTATTTCCACATTTCAGGTGAACTTGGCTTATTCTGTGAGCTGAAATACACAGAGCATAACTTTGAATTTCCCGTTTGTTTTTTTCTGGTAAATTAAAATATAGTATGATATATAATAAATATAAATAACTACAAGGTTATTATTACAATCATTATTTTGTAATTATTTCTAAATAGTTACAATAATTTACTTTATAATTGTTTATAACTATATCATAAATACAAGTAATTATAACATCTAATGTTGTTAGCTGTTTCAGATGTTTCCCAAGACAGAATCTTTAGAAAAGAAACATGTTCTAATTTAATATACTGAAATAAGTATTATTATACTGTGTTCAACAGAGACTCTAATTATGCACTGGCTCATTTTAATTCTGAAGGGAACTTAATTAAGAAGAACCTAAATTTTCAGTTTATGGTGTATAAGGGTCTCTGTCATTAAGAGTGATTTTGGAGGCCTACATGTAAGGCAAAATGACAAATTCATAGCACAGCTCTGTAATTTATGTATATATCTCAGTGCGTCAGAAAGTTTTCCTTACAGCTTTCTTCCTCAAACACTACAGAAATCAGCTGGGCACAAAAAACAGAATTTCTTTTTATACCAACAGGACCATGCTAGAATTTTCAACTTAAAAGGCAAATGGATTGTAGAGTTCTCTGACTCTGGGTTGCTGTGAGGATGAGGAAATTCCTGGCACAGGTTGGCTGACTCTGAAACCTATGACACCCCAAGGAGCATACTGTATTTCTGGTCTTTTAAGGCAGTGAAGAGGGATCTAAAAATCACACAGAGAACAGTGTAACCACTTCCCTATCAGAGTCATAATGCTTCCATCCTTCTCTTCAGTTGCCAACAAGGTGAGAGATTCAAGCATCACCAATGAGACTCCTGTACATGACTAAACTTTGCAGTCCGGTCTCTTTCTCCAATAGCAGACGCTTTGGCAGTGCGTAGACTTCATCTCTTCCACTCCCTTTGAAATCCTACTACCTCTTGCAGAAATCCCTTTGTCAGCCTCCACTCACAGCCTTGGATTTAATTTCACCACCCACCACACTGAGGTTTGCTTTCTGACTGAAACCATAAAAGACTACTTTAATTGGAGAGTGACTGAGACCTTCAGTTCCAATTCCTAGCTGTGGCTATTCTTACATTTCTTGCTTTTAGCATTTTGATCACGATTCTTTGCTCTCTGCAGTATTAAAAATAATTCTATGTGTCAACAGGAATACGCTGGCTACATCAAACCTGTGTCATACCTGTATTTCATCCTATCATAACTATATTGAATTTACAGACCACTATTCCATCCACCTGAGAAGGATAGGGAGTCATTGTGAGCATAGCTGTAAGCAAGGAACAGAGCAGCAAAGCCAGCTGTAAATCATTAATCCGAGCATTCAATTACTAATCCCATCAGACTCATTTAAAGCATTTAAACTGACAGTTGCATATCCAATTAACTGTTGCTATAGAAAATGAAAATGCTTAGAGGTATTTGACAGACAAATCTTTACTGGCCCAGCAGGGATTTAGACTGAATTTGTTTAATTAGATTGTGACTTTACCTAAATTGATCATTTACTGTAATCCTTGCTGAAACCATGGAATGAAATCTCTCAAGGTTAAATAGTTGTCACAAAAGCACATCACTCTGCTAAAAGATTAGTTAAAAGCTCTGTGCTGTGGTGCACTGCTTCCTCAGAGAGAAGGATGGCATTTCCTTATGCACAGATCATGAGTACTAAACCTTTTCATAGCTGTCCACGTCTGTCAGGACATACATGACCTTTGCCTCTTGCCTTTCTGGCATTACTCTGTTTCTCCACACAATCTTCCCCAGCCCACATAACTGCTTACAAGAGACCCTGTATTTTCCTACTTTTTAAATGTTTGCACTGTTTAAATGTATGCACTGACTTGCACTTCAGTTGCATTGAGATCTGTGTGCATTCGTCTGGTCTGAGCTCATCATAATTCCAATCCATATAAAATTACAGGATACCAAATTAGGAAAACCACTCCTATAGTCCTATGAGAATCTGCATCTTAACTTTTAGACTTAATGCCCTGGAAAATATTCTAAAGCACTTATTCAGGGAACGCTTTTTTCTTGAGCAGGAGACAATGGCAGCAATAGTGCAAATGATAGGCAATTTTCTCTCATAAAAGCAGTAGAAGCAGATAAGCCACATAAGCCTCTCTTAGTACATATAAACCAGCATTTTTCAATCATGACCTGCAGTATAAATGGGTTTTACAGTGGGACTTTCACATTTCTCTACATTTGCATCTCTGCAAATAACTAGCTGACAAGGGCTGAAATTTCAACTGCACCACATTTCTCTGTCTGGAAGAATATGGAAGAATACTCTTTTTATTTTAATTTTTTTTAATACAGCATAGCTGTCATGCTCTGACAGCAATTGACACAGTTAATGTGACAAAGTCATTCTCAGAACATTATTAACTGATTCTTTGCCCATCAGCCAGGAAGAAAAAAAGCTGTCAGCTTCCATCTGAACAGACACTGTGGAAATTAATCAAAGCAAAGAACTTCTATGGGAGTTATTGCATGCTTAAACTTTGCTAACCAAGCTGTTGATCAGCAGACTGAAGACATGGGCATGTGTTTCACTCCCAGGTATCCATCATACTGAATTGCTCTGTAGTAACTGAGACAAAAAGTCTGAAATTATGTTCTCAGGCTAGACAAAGTTCAGAAGCAATATTTTCTCCCTCTGGATTCTTCAGAGATCCTTTAGACTCCAGGAGTTTCAGCATCACTGCATAAAATGAATCTGTTCACAGCATCGTGACCATTCAGAACACATAGTGCCTGCAAATGCCTTTTAAACTTACCAACCTCAGTGTCCCAGCACCAAACCTTGCAGGCCCTCGGAAGGCTAAGGTCACTGGTGAAGCATGACCAAGATGGTGACAGCATAACAACAAATCTGCTCTACATTCTTTGTGTGAATGTGAATACCATCATCATTCACTTTCTCAGTATCTTAATGAGAAGAGCAATTAAATTACTAAATGACCTTAACTTGAGGCAATATAACTAGGCGTAGCAGTGGTAAAGATAAATTCTTAGAAGAAATCCTTTTCTGAATAGTATCCCTCACTACTGAAACGTCCCCTCCAGTTCTTGCACTGCTTTGAGGTCTTTTGTGGTTTGCTGGCATTGTTAGTATATTCCAGCTGTTCTGGTCTCCTGGTTGCACTTCTTCCTGGCATAATTATTCTCTGGTTATTGATTTTCAGACTATTTGATTATTGAAGTTCAGCAGGTGCATTGAGTCACACCTTGAGGAAGCTTCAGGTGTAATAAAATAGCAGGTTGTCAGCCTGAGTGCCCAGACATCCATCAGCACATCCCCTTTGCCTTCTTCTCTGTACTGTTGGAGTTCAAAGTCCCTAATCCAACCCAATTCCTGATCTCAGAAAGTGGTCTCAGAAAAGGGATACTTCCTGAGCAGGAGTGTCCCCATCACTACTATTACTGCCCCGTCACTATTAGGTGCTACAGCTGCACAGTGACACTGAGTACTGTTTAGTCAGGCTACAAGAGACCAAGTAACCCATTTCTGTAGTCCTCAGCACTACCATCCCTTAAATAAGAACTCATTTCTTTCAGTGTACAAGAAAAAATATAAATTATTTATGAGTACATTCGAGTGCCATTATACCTACATGTAAATAAACAACCTATCCTAGTAAAATAGTCTAAATACTTGTCATTCAAGTTGAAAAGAGTTAAAGAGGATTATTTCATCCTTTCAGTTAATTGGGAGGAAGGGAATACCATTTGACAGGAAGAACTGGTCAGGCTACATACAAAACAACTTTGTATGTCTGACTAACAGAAGGCATCATTCTCCTCCCTGGCTTCTTTTGGGGAATATGATACTTCACCTTGGGAAGCAAAGCCAATTTTCTACATATAACAGAAAACTTTATAATTTTGTCCTCTCCTCATTTGCCTAAAATTGTACCCAAGATATCTGTTTTTTCCCTTGTGAAGAGCACAGTCAACAGCAGCTTTTCCCAAAAGCTTCACGTTTCCAGGGATGTGAGGCTCTGCAGCTTAAATTCTTAAGTTCTTTAGACACAGTAATGACAGGCTCTGTGCTCTGTGCCCGCTTCCTAGGGAATGTAGCATCAGCTGTGTGTTTTCACTGGAATGAAGCAGCAGATGGGCACTGGTGCCCAGCAGCTGGTGACCTTACACCAGACATGACTGTACTCTCACAGATACCACACCTGGATACTGCCAGGTCACAAACCTGGAGCTGGTGAGGC
Organism: Callaeas wilsoni; assembly: GCA_013398955.1. Taxonomy (NCBI): domain Eukaryota; kingdom Metazoa; phylum Chordata; class Aves; order Passeriformes; family Callaeidae; genus Callaeas; species Callaeas wilsoni. The sequence goes on along the minus strand of VWPU01002001.1, from coordinate 47,327 downwards.
ACATACTGCAAGCGTCTTCTCAGTCACGGGGTGGAGTTTGACTGACAACGTAATTACCAACTGGCAGAACACTAACCACTTGCAGGGTTAGATGTGGATGCAGATAAGCAACATCTTTGAAGATGGACGCAGCAGGCACAGGCCTGCATAGAGATCTCTGCACATCTACACAGCTCTAGAGCAGCAATGTCTCTGCAGGCTCACTGTAGGATGGCTTAAATTCATTAGCTAAGGATTTTCTTTGCAGTATTGGAAGTTTTTCTTACATGCCTGTAAGTACAAACCCTCCCATAGCTGCAGCAGCCTATAGTTATCCCCTGGATCATGCCTCAGCAGTATTACAACATCTATCTCATACAGCAGGTACTAATTTTTAGTTCAACGGACATTAAATTAGTTTGGCTGACTCTGTGATGAAATACATTGAACCAATTAGAAGAAAAAAAGAAACCATAGGAAAGGAGGCCTTCTGTGCTCCTTACTATTCCTTGGAAAGCAAACAACTCACTCATGCTTTGATTTAGGATACAAGATCCAAGTTTTGTGAGCTGGAACTCCTTTTCTTCTTCATTTATAGGGTTTACAGCCAATTCCTGCATATCTCTGATCAACTTCATCTTGAGGTAGGATGACAGGTTCACAGCAGAGTGCATTGCCTAGTGGGTGCTTCATTGTAGTCCTGAGTTTTGGCCAAAGCTGTTAGAAAGAATATGCACAGATCCAAGGGATACATTAAATTTGTGCTGAGCATTTTGTTTCCTTCTGATGAATTAATGAAACTATTACTTTGATTTCATTTAACAGAAGTCGTAGCCATCTGATGAGATTTCAGGCTGATGCCTTTGACCTCTATGGATCAGAAGCATGTTTTGACACAAGAAACAGCTGGAGATTTTCCTGCCATTCTGAAAGTTAAAATTATTAAAACTGGAGAGTTAAGGTTGTCACATATACTGTGTAGTAAGGGATTCCCACTTGTCATCTTGCGTTCAATATTGGATTACTTTTAAAAGTCAATCACATGACAACTCACTATCACAGACAGACACTGCGTACTTCTTTCTGGGTCCTTATAAACATGGACATTTTGTTTTTATGGTATCAATTCACTAACTTCAAAAAATACTAGTGACCTACAGAGAGCTTCTTTTCCTCACCAGTCTTTACCAGTGCTAAACAGTTCACCTTTTGAGGAATTATGTATATTTGGGAGTTTTTTTGTTCCTCCAAATATATGAATGCAAATTGCCACATGATGTGAACAACTACATTAATTGTTAGCTCTGATATGATATCAAACCATTTTGAATGTCACATAAAATTCTTCCACAAAATCGACAGAGACCTAAAGGACTTTTAGAGCCTGCAGAAATTAGTTTTGTCAGAAAATTTTAAAATATCACTTAATTTGTCTGTATTTATCAAAGCATTTGTTTGTCAAATCTGTTTGAAGCATGGGAATGGCTTATTAGGTTTTAAAAAAAACAAACGCAAGTCATTCAGCTGCCCAGTAAGATAATTATTCATCAAGCACTTTATTAAAGTAATCCTATTCTACAAAATCCATATTTTTCTTTTTGGCAGTAGAGTTTTAAGTTTTACAGGCTGATAATACACATATGATTCATTACTGTATTGGTAAATACTTAATAACCATTTATTAAAAGCTGTGAGATATGATAATTGCTAGTAATTAATAACATATTTAAAGCACCTATTGCAGCTCAGCAGTGAAGATACTTTTCAATACCATTCATCTCAGCACCTCGCAAGTAAGCATCTTCACATTGTAGTAACAAAAGGTATTGGTCAATGTGTAATCCACTAGAAATATTCAAAAGGTCCAGCTGGCTTGAGGACAAGAGTAATTCTCTAACCCTGATCTTTATTACCAATCAAAAGGCCAATAAAATGAATTATACTTACATTTACTATTCGTGGCCATTAGCGGTCGTGACAATTTCATGCACCGTAACAAGCACATACTCACTGAAATACAGTCAACTTTATCACCTTGACAATTGCAAGTGTGCCGGGGGATTTACACCATGAGAAAACCTCAGCCAAATTCCTTACTACATGGGTAGATTTTAGCATATCTGTCTGACTGATTCTTATGCACATAAAAAAAGGATAGTGAATTATTTTAATAGACTTGCTTGATAGACTTGATAGGCTTATTTGACATGCCTCTGTGCTGGTTTTGGCTGGAGTAATTTTCTTCACAGTGTCTGGTTTGGGGCTCGGTTTTGGATTTGTGCTGAACACAGGGTGGATAAGGTAGAGATGCTTTTGTTGTTGCCGAGCAGGGCTTACACAGAGCCAAGGCCTTCTCTGCTCCTCCTGCTGCCATGAGTGCATGGGAATGCATGGGAGGCTGGGAGGAGACACAGCCAGGACAGGTAACCCCAACTGAACAAAAGGGATATTCCAGACCACATGCCATCATGTCCAGTATACAATGTGGGAGGAAGAAGGAGGAAGGGTGGATGTTTGGAGTGATGGTGTTTGTCTTCCCTAGTAACCATTACACATGGTGAGGCCCTGCTCTCCTGGGGATGGCTGAACACCTGCCTGCCCATGGGAAACAGTGAATTAATTCCTTGTTTTGCTTTGCTTGTGTGCATAGCTTTTGCTTTTTGTATTAAACTGTCTTTATCTCACAAGTTTTCTAGTTTTTTCACTCCCAGTTCTCTCCCTGGTCCCACTGGTAGGGAGTGAGCAAATGGCTGCATGAGGCTTCGTTGATATCTGGGGTTAAACCACAACAGCCTCTTACAACATCTCTTAACCTCTCATTACACTGAGTATATACAAAGTGTACAGAGGTGAATAAAGATGCTGGTGAACTGCCATTTTTAGGCATTCTTGGTTGTGCGGTCATCCCTGCTTTTGATATTGTTAGTGATGTACTTTTAACTTCTAGATTGATCTATTTGTACTTTTGCCCTGTTTCCTATGTTTAATAGATTTGTTATGATTAAAAAAAATGCCAGACATGTGAAAGTTTGTTACTGGAAGGGCAATAATAAAAATATCACTCACAGGATTATTTCTGTAGCTTTTCTAGCTGCAGCAGTTTTGTTGTTTTTTTTTTTTTCCAGTGCAGTCAAATGTGGAAAATTTCATTTCTGTGTTTTTATTATCACTTAGGAAATGGAGCTTCTGTTACAAATACAAAGTTAATTGCAGAGAAAGGTAAGTTTGGGGCTAGAGACTAGTTACAGTGCATACATCAGTCAGGAGTATAAGTTTCTGTTTGACAACACAATGCAGTGTTTCAAAACACTGGAACAAAACTGAGACAAAAAGCCACACAAATACTTAATTTCAAAATGCTAAACAATTCTCTAAAGGAATCATCAAATCTAGCTGGCAGTGAGCTGAATGCAAGCTATCCTAAATCACTCTGTGTTCCCCAAGACCCTCGTCACTTACCACGTCCACTCTTTACTTAAAGATAGCAATGAGCTTTAACATTCCACTACCACACCGAAGTGTCTAATTTAGGTATATAAATTATTAATCACCATTGTTATTTTCATTACTTATAGAATGATGGGTGGCTGCTCCTTAGGTCAGTTCAGCATGAGAGCAGGGAAGTCATGTGTTTTCATACTTGCATACACACCTGCTTTGGAAATAGGCCCCTCCTGTTAACTTACAGCTTACAAAGTTCTGATTGCAACACCACTCCTCACCAATGTTGTTCACCTTGAAATGTCGTCATAATAAACAAGCATCTTCCCTGGTTTGTTTCATAACCAGGAATTCATTGCTGAATCATTTCAGCTTCCCCTTACCATAATCTGCTGCTTTTGCCATGTAATTACTGATTATAGCATGGGACACTTGGAGTTAGGTTACCCATCTATTTTGCTTTTCTTGGCACCTTGTTTGAAACCATAGCTCGTTGAGGCTTTGAGATCTGCCTTCATCCTCAGTGGGGATATTTCAGCTTCCCCTTTTGCTGGCACCTAAATAGAATATTCAACAGTGCGTGGAAACACATCCCTTCCATACATCTATTCACACTGACAGCATACAGTTTTCCCCCATATTTCTTGGTGTGAATTATATCAGATTTTGTGAACTATCGTTTTATCTCAGCTTAACAGAAAAATATCTTATGAATCCCCAAAAACTGTAGTCTAAATGGCGTATACAACACAGGTGTGTACATCAGAGCATACTGTGAATTTGTTCAATTTTTTCCTTTTATGACTTGCCAATAAACCAGACGTCTGGTGTAACTTATCTGAAATGCAAAGTACACCAAATAAGTAGTGTTCTCTTCATTGCCATTTTACATAAACAGTGTGTGGAAGATGTCATGGTGATAGAGACAAGCTGATGTCACAGGAGAAGCACATTCTTACGGACTTAAGTATGTACGGGACTTTCTATTCAAACTTGGGGGGAAAAAAATGATGATACAGTGATACAGTAGTTTTAGAGCTGGATAACGCATGTATGGGAAACTGAGGACCCACAAATGCCATTTTAAAGGTGTGAAATGATAATCGGGGGGTTCACTGTTTTAGGGGGCACATTTATGGTCATCATCTGCCTTTTTACTCCCACCCCGGCAAGCTGGAGGAGAGTAATTTATCATCTAAATTAAGAAGTGTTTAACTTTGTACCTCCAGCGAAGCAGCAGCAGAGGGAGGAGAGAGCACTTGCCCTCCGAGCCCTCGGCCGGGTGGGATGGAGCGACCAGGAGGGATGGAGCCAGCGGTGCCTCCCCGCTGGCCGGGAGGGTCGGGCGCGGGAGGGCCACAGACGCGGCAGCAGCAGCAGTGGGATGTCCCGACGTGGGAGAGGGCGCTGCTGCCCAACAGGTGCCCTCGGGAAGCCACCCAGGCTTGGTACCCTGTGTCTCAGAGCCGGGCGGCCCCGCCCGCATCCCGCACCCGTCCGGCCGGGAAGCGCCGCCTGCCCGGGCCCGCAGCCCGCACCTCCCGGGCCGTCCCCGCCCCCGCACGGAGCCAAGCCCTCGGGCCGGCTGGGCAGGGCCAGGCCAGCCCTGGTCCCGGCGGGCAGCCAGGTGCGGGACAGCCGGGAGCCGACGGTGAGCGCGGGGGGACCGCACGGAGGGGGCGAAGATGTTACTGCTGGGGCACGGCCAGGAGGGGGCCGAGGGGCCGCAGCCGCGGGGGAACGGGACGGGGACGGGGACGGAGA